>JAPXFQ010001373.1:0-107158 GCA_028564705.1 Apricaphanius iberus | reverse complement strand
CTGTATAAGGTTAATTACACTAATTACTGTATACGTTTATTAACGCCATAAATAATACTGTATAAGGTTGATAACACTAATTAATACTGTATAAGGTTAATAAGGCTCTAATTAGTACTGTATAAGGTGAATTACACTAATTACTGTATACGTTTATTAACGCCATAATTAATACTGTATAAGGTTAATAACACTAATTAATACTGTATAAGGTTAATAACGCTGTAATTAATACTGTATAAGGTTAATAACGCTGTAATTAATACTGTATAAGGTTAATAACGCTGTAATTAATACTGTATAAGGTTATTAACGGCTTAATTAATAATGTATAAGGTTAATAACACTAATTACTCTATACGTTTATTAACGCCCTAGTTAATACTGTATAAGGTTAATAACACTAATTACTCTATACGTTTATTAACGCCCTAATTAATACTGTATAAGGTTAATAACGCTATAATTAATACGGTATATGGTAAATAACGCTGTAATTAATACTGTATAAGGTAAATAACACTGTAATTAATACTTTATAAGGTTGATAACACTAATTAATACTGTATAAGTTGATTAACGCTGTAATTAATACTGTATAAGGTTAATAAGGCTCTAATTAATACTGTATAAGGTTAATAACACTAATTAATACTGTATATGGTAAATAACGCTATAATTAATACGGTATATGGTAAATAACGCTGTAATTAATACTGTATAAGGTTAATAACGCTGTAATTAATACTGTATAAGGTTAATAACGCTGTAATTAATACTGTATAAGGTTAATAACGCTGTAATTAATACTGTATAAGGTTAATAACACTAATTAATACTGTATATGGTTAATAACGCTATAATTAATACTGTATAAGGTTAATAACACTAATTAATACTGTATAAGGTTAATAACGCTGTAATTAATACTGTATAAGGTAAATAACGCTGTAATTAATACTGTATAAGGTAAATAACTACATAATTAATACTGTATAAGGTTATAACGCTTTAATACTGTATAGTAATTATGTAATTAATACTGTATAAGGTTAATAACGCTGTAATTAATACTGTATAAGGTTAATAACGCTATAATTAATACTGTATAAGGTTAATAACGCTGTAATTAATACTGTATAAGGTTAATAACGCTGTAATTAATACTGTATAAGGTTAATAACACTAATTAATACTGTATATGGTTAATAACGCTATAATTAATACTGTATAAGGTTAATAACACTAATTAATACTGTATAAGGTTAATAACGCTGTAATTAATACTGTATAAGGTTAATAACGCTGTAATTAATACTGTATAAGGTAAATAACGCTATAATTAATACTGTATAAGGTTCATAACGCTGTAATTAATACTGTATAAGGTAAATAACGCTGTAATTAATACTGTATAAGTTAAAACTGTAATTAATACTGTATAGGTAATAACGCTAATTAATACTGTATAGTATAAGGTAAATAACGCTGTAATTAATACTGTATAAGGTAAATAACGCTATAATTAATACTGTATAAGGTTAATAACGCTGTAATTAATACTGTATAAGATTAATAACGCTGTAATTAATACTGTATAAGGTTAATAACACAAATTAATACTGTATACGTTTATTAACGCCATAATTAATACTGTATAAGGTTAATAACACTAATTAATACTGTATACGTTATAACGCCATAATTAATACTTTATAAGGTTAATAACACAAATTAATACTGTATACGTTTATTAACGCCGTAATTAATACTGTATAAGGTTAATAACACAAATTAATACTGTATACGTTTATTAACGCCATAATTAATACTGTATAAGGTTAATAACACAAATTAATACTGTATACGTTTATTAACGCCGTAATTAATACTGTATAAGGTTAATAACACAAATTAATACTGTATACGTTTATTAACGCCGTAATTAATACTGTATAAGGTTAATAACACAAATTAATACTGTATACTTTTATTAACGCCGTAATTAATACTGTATAAGGTTAATAACAAATTAATACTGTATACGTTTATTAACGCCATAATTAATACTGTATAAGGTTAATAACGCTGTAATCAATACTGTATAAGGTTAATAACACAAATTAATACTGTATACGTTTATTAACGCCGTAATTAATACTGTATGAGGTTAATAACAAATTAATACTGTATACGTTTATTAACGCCATAATTAATACTGTATAAGGTTAATAACACTAATTAATACTGTATAAGGTTAATAACGCTGTAATCAATACTGTATAAGGTTAATAACACAAATTAATACTGTATACGTTTATTAACGCCGTAATTTATACTGTATAAGGTTAATAACACAAATTAATACTGTATACGTTTATTAACGTCAAAATTAATATTGTATAAGGTTAATAACACTAATTAATACTGTATACGTTGATTAACGCTATAATTAATACTGTATAAGGTTAATAACGCTTTAATCAATACTGTATAAGGTTAATAACACTAATTAATACTGTATAAGGTTAATAACGCTGTAATTAATACTGTATAAGGTTAATAACGCTGTAATTAATACTTTATAAGGTTGATAACACTAATTAATACTGTATAAGTTTATTAACGCTGTAATTAATAGTGTATAAGGTTAATAACGCTGTAATTAATACTGTATAAGGTTATTAACGGCTTAATTAATAATGTATAAGGTTAATAACACTAATTACTCTATACGTTTATTAACGCCCTAGTTAATACTGTATAAGGTTAATAACACTAATTACTCTATACGTTTATTAACGCCCTAATTAATACTGTATAAGGTTAATAACGCTATAATTAATACAGTTATAGGTAATAAGCTGTAATTAATTGTATAAGGTTAATAATGCTGTGATTAATACTTTATAAGGTTGATAACACTAATTAATACTGTATATGGTAAATAACGCTATAATTAATACGGTATATGGTAAATAACGCTGTAATTAATACTGTATAAGGTTAATAACACTAATTAATACTGTATAAGGTTAATAACGCTGTAATTAATACTGTATAAGGTAAATAACGCTGTAATTAATACTGTATAAGGTTAATAACGCTGTAATTAATACTGTATAAGGTAAATAACGCTGTAATTAATACTGTATAAGGTTAACACTGTAATTAATACTTTATAAGGTTGATAACACTAATTAATACTGTATAAGTTGATTAACGCTGTAATTAATACTGTATAAGGTTAATAAGGCTCTAATTAATACTGTATAAGGTTAATTACACTAATTACTGTATACGTTTATTAACGCCATTATTAATACTGTATAAGGTTGATAACACTAATTAATACTGTATAAGGTTAATAATGCTGTAATTAATACTGTATAAGGTAAATAACATTGTAATTAATACTATATAAGGTTAATAACGCTGTAATTAATACTGTATGTTAATAACGCTGTAATTAATACTGTATAATGTTAATAATGCCGTTAATCATACTGTATATAGTTAATAACGCTGTAATTAATACTGTATAAGGTTTATAACGCTGTAATTAATACTGTATAAGGTTAATAATGCTGTAATTAATACTGTATATGGTAAATAACATTGTAATTAATACTATATAAGGTTAATAACGCTGTAATTAATACTGTATGTTAATAACGCTGTAATTAATACTGTATAGCCTAAGGTTAATTCTTTAATTAAAACTGTTTTAACAGCCACCCTTTTTCCGCAGTTTTGCAGAAACGCCTTTCTCTGGCTACTCATAAGTTCCCGCCTCCTCAGCACAAGCTGACCAATAAATCTAACACGCCATGAGAGGCGGGACTTAAGGCAGAACAGCCAATCATCAGCCAGTAAACTCAGAGCTGGTGTCTATCTAAAAAACAGGTCTACCTAAAAAAAACAATCAGACAGCTGCAGCTGATCCAGAACGCTGCTGCTCGTGTTCTCACTAGAACCAGGAAAGTAGAACACATCACCCCAGTTCTAAAGTCCTTCCTCTGGCTCCCTGTAGCTCAGAGAATAGACTTCAAAGTGTTTTTATTAGTTTATAAATCACTGAACGGTTTAGCACCAGAGTACATTGAATATATGCTGTTATGGTACAAACTATCCAGACCAATCAGGTCCTCCAGCTCTAGTTTACTGATCAGAACCAGAACCAAACATGGAAAAGCAGCTTTTAGTTTCTATGCTCCTCATATCTGGAACAAACTACCTGATGACTGCAGAGCTCCAGAGACACTGAACTCTTTTAAGTCTAAAATTAAAACTTACCTATTTAGACTCACTTATGAGTAACTGTTTTTACTCGCTTGTTTTAAATTGTCACAAGAATTATTGTCTTGATTACTGTAAATGCTTTGTGTTAAAAACTGTGAGCTTTCTTCAGCAACATCAGTTAATGAACTGAACCTGTTTTTTACTCACTTTTGCATTTTCTAACTACTCATTTGTATTCTAATCATTTGTAAAGCACCTTTAATGGCCCTGTGTTGAAAGTGTGCTATATAAATAAAATTGCCTTGCCTTCTACTTTTCTCTCCTACTACTCTCTCCTACTATTATTCCTTACATACACTCAACAAAAATATAAATACAACACCTTCATTTCTGCTCCCATTTTTCGTGAGATGGACTTAAAGATCTAAAATTCATTCCAGATACACAATATTACCATTTCTCTCAAACATTGTTCACAAATCAGTCTAAATGTGTGATAGTGAGCACTTCTGCTTTGCTGAGATAATCCATCCCACCTCACAGGTGTACCTTATACTGCCCACAATAAAAGGCCACCCTGGAATGTGCAGTTTTTTGCTTTATTGGGGGTCTGGGGAATCAGAACCGGTCAGTATCTGGTGTGACCACCATTTGCCTCATGCAGTCCAACACATCTTCTACGAATAGAGTTTATCAGATTGGTGAAATGTTGATCCACTCCTCTTCAATGGCTGTGTGAAGTTGTTGGATATTAGTGGGAACTGGTACACGCTGTCGTATACGCCGTTCAAGCACATCCCAAACATGCTCAATGGGTGACATGTCCGGTTAGTATGCTGGCCATGCAGGAACTGGGACATTTTCAGCTTCCATGAATTGTGTACAGATCGTTGCAACATGGGGCCGTGCATTATCTTGCTGAAACAGGAGGTGATGTTCATGGATGTATGGCACAACAATGAGCCTCAGGATCTCATCACGGTATCTCTGTGGATTCAAAATGCCATCAATAAAATGCACCTGTGTTCTTTGTCCATAACAGATGCCTGCCCATACCATAATCCCACCACCACCATGGGCCACATCAGCAAAGCGATCACCCACACGACGCCACACACGCTGTCTGCCATCTGCCCTGAACAAAGTAAACCGACATTCATCCGTGAAGAGAACACCTCTCCAACGTGCCAGACGCCATCGAATGTGAGCATTTTCCCACTCAAGTCTGTTACGGCGAAAAGCTGGAGTCAAGGTCAAGACCCCGATGAGGACGACGAGCATGCAGTTGAGCTTGCCTGAGACGGTTTCTGACAGTTTGTGCAGAAATTGTTTGGTTATGCAAACCAATAGTTTGTCTGAGTGGCTGAGAGACGATCTTGGAGGTGAACCTGCTGGATGTGGAGGTCCTGGGCTGCTGTGGTTACACGTGGTCTGAGGTTGTGAGGCCGGTTGGATTTACTGCCATAATCTCTGAAAGGCCTTTGGAGACGGCTTATGGTGGAGAAATGAACATTCAATGCAGGAGCAACTGATCTGGTTGACATTCCTGCTGTCAGCATGCCAATGGTTACATTCCAGGGTGGCCTTTTATTGTGGGCAGTATAAGGTACACCTGTGAGGTGGGATGGATTATCTCAGCAAAGCAGAAGTGCTCACTATCACACATTTAGACTGATTAGTGAACAATGTTTGAGAGAAATGGTAATATTGTGTATCTGGAATGAATTTTAGATCTTTAAGTCCATCTCATGAAAAATGGGAGCAGAAAGAAAAGTGTTGCGTTTTAACTGATTGTAATGTTTGTATAATTGAATTGAAACGACTTTTGTTGTAAATTGGCCTGAGATGATATTTGTTGGGAATATATGAATAAAATAATTTAATTTAATGCAACTCATGAAGCTAATAAATATCTGATTATCGACCCGTTCCTTTCATTCACCGGGTCAGAACCAGAAATGTGTTGAACAGAGTTCCCAGTTGGACTGGCTTTCTATATTTTAATCTCCCATCTGATTGGTCCACACCTGTCCTCAGGTAAGCAGCTCCAGTTCATCTCCATTCCTCCACCCTCTGCATGCGTCTCAGATGTGTTGTTCAGACCAAGCTCCACCCACATCCAGCCTGCTGCTCCACCTTCAGACTATTTCTTCTCCCTAATCACACGCTGGGAAGATCTGAGAGCCACATTGGGAAACCACAGAAAGCAGCGCCAACATTCCTCCACAGTCACTCAGTCAGACACACAGGAGACCAGCAGCTTCCTCTGCAGCCGTTTACACCACCTGGTACCAGTACCAAGGTCCTGGTACCAGGTGGTGGCCTGGCAGGTCCTCTCCACCCATGGGTCTGCACCATCTCAGGCCCAGCGTGGCTAATCTGGAGCAGCTGAACATTTCCTGCTCTGATATCTGGTTCTATGTAGGGATGATGTCCCGATCAGGTTTTTTTTTGCCGAGTCCGGATCCGATACTTCTATCAGAAATGCATTAAAAAAGATTAAAGAAGAGCGGAGAAACTGATCCAGGATGTTTCCTTTTTTATTCACCTTATTTTAACATTTAACAATTCTGTTAACAAACAGAGCTCTTCTGTGGGGCAGCTTAAACAATCAAGTAAAAATAAATTATTTACTTTTGAACTTTAGTGAAAAAGTAGTCTTTAAAATTATTACCTCAGCTTAAATAAACTTAATAATTAGAGTGTGTATATAAATATCAGGGGTCATGTTAACTTTATGATTTGTGGATTTGACCAGTTTATTAGAACGGTGACAGAGAAATCTGAAGGCTGTCGGTCATTTTTACAGATTAATATGAACTGACTACATGTTGCAAATGCGCAGATATTTCCAACTTTACGCACAGATTCCAGGTAAATAAATCACCCAAACAAAGGATCCATGGACACTTTAAACGAGGCGTATGGCTGACTGGGAGCTCACTGCAGCGTTTCCGGTTGGTCAGACGCGCTACGATGTGCCAAACACCTGCTGCTGCTGCTTCTTTCCTACCGCGGAGTTTTCTGCACTTGAAGCGTATTTTACGGTTCCGGAAACTGTGTTCAGACTCTTGTAGACTTCTGATCGGTTTAATTGGAGAATATTGTTTCCTCACATTAAAACTTTGGCTGAAGCGACGCGTATTTACAGTCTCCAGTGCCGCAGCGCTTAGATACAGAATCCAGAAATACACCTGAACCCCCATGAGACGTCATTTATCCCAGGTAAAAATCCTAAACCTGATGACAAAAACCTCTGCAGCGATCCTGTCTGTGTTTAATCAGACACTGTTTGATTCCATACAGACATGCATTACGGTTCCATGTGGAGCAGGAACCACAGCAGGTGGATTCTAACTATTTGATCTCAGCTTATTAAGTAGCTCTCTGTTCAGCTTGTTTAGAATGCATATTATTTAAAGTTAATAAAAGATAAATGCTATTAAATAGGAGCAGAGAGAGACGATAGCCCCACCAGCGAGGAATTAAGAAACTGACAGCTACATATGTATGAGTCCTGGTTGGGACGTAACACCCGATTCCGATCCAGTCTAAACTAAGTGATCGGATCGGGGACGTCCCTGGTTCTATGGCAAGCAGTCTTATAATAGTGTGTTAAATGTGCAACTAGCCAAACATGAGTTGCTATTAACTGTATTTATTCACTAGTTTGGCAAAAGTTTTAACTTGTAGGGGAAAATGTTTAACTAGTCTCATGTTTAGTATAGAAAACAATGGATACAAGGATAACGAGTTTTTACCAAAACTGCTTGCCATAAAGGGCCGCTTCATAGCTTTCATCAGCGGTGTTTGAAAGGTAAAATAGGGTGGCGCTGAAAGGATTAGTATTATACAGAGGAAAGCGATCATGGTGTAAACCTGCGATAAAAAGCATCCTGCAATAATAGATGATTCAGCACTACATTAATAAAACTGAAATGAACTAATGAAAGGTTTTGTTAAAGTTGTGCTGATAATTATAGATTTAGTTTAAAAAGAGAATCCGTGTCTGAACCAGTATGGAGTTATGAGAGGATTTCTTTGTTTAAAATAAATATGTGCTGACATGCATCCATTAGTTCCAATAAAACACTTTCTATGCCCAGATGATAGTTTGACCGGTTATATTTTTCTTTAAAAGGAGGACAATAAAAACACAAGGTCCATGTTTGATAGGGAAATAGAATGAAAGTAACATAAATTCAGCCTGGATGTTTAACCAATGAAAATATCTAAACTGGTTAAATCACCTGTTTTCCATATTAAATGCACTAAAGCTTTACAGAATATTATCTTTTATTGTGGCAGCAAATGAGATTAGGAAATGATATTGTTATATAATATAAGTCCGTCTAGTGAAGCAGTTAACCTTCGTTTATACGGAGTTGGACATTTTATAGTAAATAATAAATTAGAAGGCTTTACAGAACAGTGTGCTGCTGTAGCTTTATAATTATATGACTTTAATTATGGATGCAATGATAAACTTTTCTTAAAACGATACACAGATACTGAGTACCAATGCAGATACTTCTACCACACATAAAAATGTTATAAATTAGGAGACAGGGTTTATTTTATTTACTGATTGTTACAACAAATGATGGAAATTCAATAGAAATAAAAATAATAAAAATTCACC
Source organism: Apricaphanius iberus (assembly GCA_028564705.1). Taxonomy (NCBI): domain Eukaryota; kingdom Metazoa; phylum Chordata; class Actinopteri; order Cyprinodontiformes; family Aphaniidae; genus Apricaphanius; species Apricaphanius iberus. Next base: position 98,274 of record JAPXFQ010001373.1, on the reverse strand, counting down.
ACAAAACTTAAGTTTCAAGTGAAAAATAAAGACTTTCTGGGAAATTGTTGTAGAGTTTTAAGTGTGAGTTCATCGTAGGTTAACTTTAAACTCTGGTACTGTTCTATTGTACTTGTAGTTTTTAAAGTAAACCAGTACCGGTACCAGTACCAGTACCGGTACCAGTCCATCCCTGATTTGAACAGAAATGGGTTGTGATATAAAGCGGGCCGATCTGACGGCTGACGATGAGTCCCACTCTGTCCCCAATAAAAGCCTCCACCTCCTGCTCCACCCCTTTACTCAGCACCATCAGGAGACCCATCAGAACCGCGTCTAAAACAGACGTTACTGGTTTTACTGGGAGAGTTTCTGTTTTATTGTGACTCAGCGTTTCCACAGACATTTAATGACTCAGCAGGTTGATCCTCAGGTCTCCCTGAGGTCCAGATACAGAAGATGATTACTTAATCCGGGTCGGACCCAAAGGAGCGGATAACGGCGCCGTAACGAGCTGAGGAGGTCATTAGAACCGGACCCAGGAGAACCACAGATCCATCACTGCTGACCCAGATATGAATCATGTACTCTGACTTGGTTCTGGCCCACAAAGCTAACGGGTCGGGCTTCTATCAGGCTACAGAACCGTCAATGTGGGAGGAGTCTGGCTGCCAAATGAAACAGTTACCATGACAACCGTCAAAAATGGAATAAATAAAAGATCGATGATAATCTCCATGTTAGATCTCACCTGGTGGGGAACACCAGGAACCGGACCAGAACCTTTGCTGGGACCAAAGTAATAAAGGCTACCGTCAGTAACGGCGCCAGACGTGTCCCCCTGCTTAAGCCAGGACATGTCCAGACCCGTCTGAAGTTTCCCAGAGAGCATCTGGATGATCCAGGAGAGGATTGGGAGAACGTCATACGCTCAGATGGAACCAAAGCAGCATAGCTACTGTGAAGCATGGGGGTGGAAGCATCATGCTGTGGGACCAGGAAGAATGAATGGGGCCATGTATGGTGGCATCAGTGAGAGCGGAGGGGCTTCCTGATTGGCCGAGCCAGTCTGCAGATCTCAGCCCCATAGAAAGTCCCAAAACATGGAGGAATGGGCCAAAATAGCAGCAACAGTGGAAACCTGCTGAAAGCTACAGGTGACCTTTGACCTCTGCCACTGATAAAGTATGGAGATTATTTTATTATTGATCTGCACCACAAATAAAGTGGTTAAACATCAAAGTGAGTTTGCGTCTCTAACAAACATCTCGACCTGAAGCCTCCGTTCTCTAGAAATGTTCTGGACCCCCTAACGGGTCAGAGACGGGTGTTTGGGTTCTAACGAGGTCCAAACAGAACCCTGGGATTCATTACTCACTCAGCGCAGAGGCGGGTCGGGGGATGCCGATCGCTGACCTGGCAACAGTAACCACGGCAACGGGAGGCAGCTGTAAATTGGTCGCCGTGGCTGGTTCTGATCCAGACGGAGATGGGTTCCTGATAAACCTGCATCACGGTAGAAGTTCTGGTACCATGAAGACGAGCTGAAGGAGGAGAACCTTCACGGTCTTGGTTGGTACCGACTCAAGTTCTGGTTCTGGTGGACGTTTCTTCTGTTAAAGAGGAGATTTTCCTCTCCACTGTCCCCACATGCTTTGGTCCAGGAAGAGAGAACCGAACAGAACCAGCACCAGTGGATGACAAGCGTCCCCACATCAGACTGGAAACCATCTTGGATCGTGTTCCTCCACGGAGAAACAGACCATCAGCAGGTTGAAGCTCCAGGATCAATAACTCCACCCAATAACTCCACCCACTCCTGGTGGAGCTCCCACACAACATCCTCTCCACGCTGCTTTCTTCCTTCCACATAACTTTCTGCATTGACCCAGCTTCTTTAGACCTTCTGAGCTCACCGCTGCTTTCTGACCTACTGGTTATGATGGGATTCCCACTGAACCAAACTGGGAGACCAGTTAAAGGCTCAGGTTCTGGATTTATCAGATTAAAACACTTTGAGCCTAAAACGTTTTCATAGCGAGTCGTAATTATTAACACTAATGAATCTATATCATCTATTAGTTTAACTTTTAGCTTGTTTTACTGAAATAAATGAACTTTTGCAGCATATTTATGGTTCTACAGGCTGCTGGATCAGGACCAGAACCTCGGAGCTGAAACCAGATTTAAGTTCCTCTGGTTCTAACCTGATAGGAACCTCCACCTCACCATGGCAACATCCCCACCTTCAGCTGGAGCTCCACCTGTGCTCCGTCAGCCGCTCCGCTTCACTCCAGGATCAATGCGCCGATATTCCCGGGAGGAATCCGGACATAAAGCCGACATCAGGCGTCTGGAGCGGGGATCCAAACTTCTCCGAACCAGAACCGAGCCCAGAAACAGGGAGGAGAGCGGAGAGCTGGAGCTTCTGATCGGCTGTTTCCGCTCCGGTTCGGGCTGCGACAATCTGCCGGCGCGCACCGCGGAGCGCGCACGCGCTGCTCTGCCGCAGACGCTGCGTGCGCAACCTGAGTGCGGACGTCAGGAGCCGCAGATGGGAGCAGATCTGCTCCAGCAGAACCGGAACCAGAACCTGGGTGGGTCTGCATGCTGACAGGTGGAGCAGAACCAGAGTCCACTTTGGTTCTGGACCGATACCAGCAGAACTCTTTCTTTTCTACAACTCTGTTCGCTGCTATGGACAAAACCTCCAGAACCGGGTCACCCACAGGAGGTTCTGGTGGCTCTGCTGAGTGGGTCGGTACCAGAGCGGACACACACCAGGAAGTTCTGTAGGAGAAACAGAACCTGGTCCAAATGATCCAACCTGATCACACCTACAGAACCGTCCTGATCCAGTCAGGTGTTCAGACTGAGGTTCTGGTGGTTTGGACCGCTTACCGGGCTCCAGTTAGACAGATTACTAACTGGAAACCAGAATCACGGTCCAAAAGGTTCTGGACTCACATTACAGTGAAAGCTGATGATCCAGCGATGACGTCAGTGGTGGGCGTGGCTTCCGGTTCCTCCTTACACACAGGTGGAGGTAGCGCTCCTGATGCTACGCTAAACGCTAACCTTCCACTGGGTCATAGACTCCGCCTCCACCTTTATGGGGGCGTGGCTAATTACCTGTAATTTCCCACCTGTTGTAATTGCTTTATCAGCGTTGCTTCCTGATTGGACGGTTTGGTTCTATAGACGTGAGATTGGCTTGGAGTTGCTTTAGCGTGCAGAAAGTATCGCTTCGTGAGTTCTGGGTGATTGGGTCAGAACCAGAACCGCCTGAAACCTCAGGATTACTGGTAGAAGTAAGGAGGTCCGGTCCAAATAAACCAGAACCCATCATCGGGTTTAACTAGAAGATGTTCAGATTGTCCAGAACCTCCCAGGAAACCCATCAGAACCTCCCAGGAAACCCATCAGAACCTCAAAGGAAACCCAAACCCATCAGAACCTCCCAGGAAAGCCAAACCCATCAGAACCTCCCAGGAAACCCATCAGAACCTCAAAGGAAACCCATCAGAACCTCAAAGGAAACCCATCAGAACCTCCCAGGAAACCCATCAGAACCTCCCAGGAAACCAAAATCCACCAGAACCTCCCAGGAAACCCAAACCCATCAGAAGCTCCCAGGAAACCCATCAGAACCTCCCAGGAAACCCATCAGAACCTCCCAGGAAACCAAAATCCATCAGAACCTCCCAGGAAACCCATCAGAACCTCCCAGGAAACCCATCAGAACCTCCCAGGAAACCAAAATCCACCAGAACCTCCCAGGAAACCCAAACCCATCAGAACCTCCCAGGAAACCCATCAGAACCTCCCAGGAAACCCATCAGAACCTCCCAGGAAACCCAAACCCATCAGAACCTCCCAGGAAACCCATCAGAACCTCAAAGGAAACCCATCAGAACCTCCCAGGAAACCCAAACCCATCAGAACCTCCCAGGAAACCCATCAGAACCTCCCAGGAAACCCATCAGAACCTCCCAGAAAATCCATCAGAACCTCCCAGGAAACCCATCAGAACCTCCCAGAAAACCCATCAGAACCTCCCAGGAAACCCATCAGAACCTCTCAGGAAACCCATCAGAACCTCCCAGGAAACCCAAACCCATCAGAACCTCTCAGGAAACCCATCAGAACCTCCAGGAAACCTCAGAACCTGCCCATCAGAACCTCCCAGGAAACCATCAGAACCTCAGGAAACCCATCAGAACCTCCCAGAAAACCCATCAGAACCTCCCAGGAAACCCATCAGAACCTCCCAGGAAACCATCAGAACCTCCCAGGAAACCCATCAGAACCTCCCAGGAAACCCATCAGAACCTCCGAACATAGAACCCGAAATGAAATCAGAACTCCAGGAAACCCATCAGAACCTCCCAGGAAACCAAAATCCACCAGAACCTCCCAGGAAACCCAAACCCATCAGAACCTCCCAGAAAACCCATCAGAACCTCCCAGAAAACCCATCAGAACCTCCCAGAAAACCCATCAGAACCTCCCAGGAAACCCAAACCCATCAGAACCTCCCAACATTAAAATCAATCTGACCCGGTTTTGGTTTAGAGATCTTTATTTCTACAGAGCTGAGCAGAACCAGAACCACAGGTCCGTTTTCAGCAGTAGTGACATCACAGTGGTCCTCATCTTCATCCTCTTCCTCTCACGGTTCTAACAGCCTCTGGTTCCGACCCGGGTTCTGGTTCTGGTTCCAATATTTACAGAAAAACTAAAAATGTACAAAAGTTTCAGCAAAAATAATTTACATAAAAACTGGTTCTGAACCAGCAGAAAGGTCCGATTCAGTGTTTCTACTCCATCATCATCATCATCATCATTGTTTCAGAACCAGCTGAACAGAACCAGAACATTTCCGGTTCTGGACTCTCCTCCACAGACGATGTACTCAAATACAGAACCGGGTCAGAATCCAAGTTCTGTTCCTGTGGGAACCAGAACCAGACTCTCTGTGTTCACTACATTCAGCAAAGAAACTGAGCTGGTTCTGGTTCTGGTGGTATCTAAACCCAACCTCCAGGTTCTGGTGCTGATTGGACCGAGCCTGAGATGAAGCCGCAATATTTATTATTTAAACTGCTGTGTCACCGTACGGAAGCTGGAGAACCAGAACCTGCAGTTCTGATGGGTCCAACAGAACCAGCGGGACCAGTTTCTGCAGAACCAATCAGAGCTGAGATCTACTGGGAGAGTGGGCGTGTCTCTCTGCAGTCTGGGCTCTGATTGGTCAGAAACCAGAAAGCAGTGGGAGATGAAGAACCCGGTTAAACCCAGGAGGTTCTGGATAGTCCACCGGGTCAGAACCATCATCACTCCCAGCGGAACATTCTGGGTTAGAACCCAGCTTGTTCTGATGGTTCTGATTCTATGGGTTCTTCCGGAACCTCGGCCCGCGCTTCAGACCAGAAGTCCTGTTCCTATTGGGATCGGATTCTGAGGTTCTGAATGTGGGGAGGAGTACGCTGTAGAACAGAACCTGGATCCAGTTAGTGTTCTGATGGATCAGAACCGTTCCTGGTGTCTGTGGTGAGAACAGCCGGGTCCAGAGGTCCAATAGAACTCCTCTGGATGTTCCGTCTGAAGCTGAATGTTTTCTCCCTCCTTCCAGAACCACAGCTTTGTCTCTGTTTGGACCGGGCCTGCTGCAGCAGCTCCCAGCACAAACAAAGTGGTTTTGGGTCGGACCCAGCGGTTCTGCTTCCCGTAAAGTGTCAGAGTGATGCATTCTGGGAGAGCAGCTGAAGACTGTAATTATCCATCCCAGAATATTCCAGTGTTTAGTTTCTGTAGAACCGCTTCGGCCCGTTCTTAGTGTTCTGGCTGTGTGGTTCTGGACGACCCGGTTTAAAAGTGGACATGTTTCTGATCAGAACCCTCAGAGGGGTCCGTGGGGTTGATGACCAGGTTCTGTTGAACAGAACCGGGCCGGTCTCTAGACGCAGCCGTACTCGTACCAGACCGTCTGCGGGTCGTTGTTCGGGTCCGGAGAGGACGGCGTACTTTTGGGACGCTCTGAGGAATCCTTGGTGTGGGCGGAGTCTGCGGCAGGCCCCGCCTCCAGCTCTTCGTCGGGCTGCGTGGCTCTGACCGGGGTAACCATGGCGACCTCGCCCCGGTGGCCGTTCCTGGAGAGCGCGCTCCGCCCCCGGTCCCGGTTCCGCTCGGCGGCCCGCTCCGTCTGCAGGTTGAGGGACGGGGAGTGATGGATGCTGGGACTCATGAAGTCTCCAGCTCCCAGACGAGCAGAAAGGGGGCGCTCACGGTGGGCGGAGCCTGCTCCTTGGCGACGGATCACCCCGTCTGACTCGTTTCCATGGTAACTGTCCGGTCCCTGGGAGCGCAGCAGGTCGGCAGAAGCCAGGCTGAAGGTTCTGCTCAGCGATTGGCCGGATCTCTGGGTGACCGTCTGGCTCGAGGCCGGTGATTGGCCGACCGGCTGTCGAGGGGAGGGCTTCACACTCTGACCGGGCCTCTGATTGGTCGAGTGGACGGTGGGGGAGACGTAGCTGGTGGGGGTCACCTGATCCCTGGTAGGCTGAGCCGTGGGGGCGGGGCTTCTGGTGAAGTAGTCTGTCATCAACTCATCAGCGCCCCCTGTGGACAACTGATGATAACAAGAGTTCCATGATTAATCCTAAAATACATTCATAATAAAATATTTTAAATATAATGATCTAAATTATATTAAATTATATTAGTACATTAATACATTATCTTGATCATAGGTTATATTAATGATAAACTATTTTACATATATTTATAATAAATTTGATTAATAAATTATTTAGAAAAATAATGATTTTATATTGATGAAAAATTAGTACATTTATAAATTATATTTATCATGGGTTTTATTGATAAACTATGTAAACAATAAATCACGTTGATTAAATAAATGTAAGGTCATTTTAATAATAAATTATATAAATAAATTAGATTAATGAATAAATCAATAACAATATTAATTATTTAGTTTAATAAATCTTATTAATTAATTAATTCATAACGGGTCATATTAATAATGGTAACAGGTAATAATAAATTATATTAATACATTAATAACATGTAATATTGATACATTGTTTTAATACATTATACTAATGAATAAAACAATAAGTGAATATAAAAAACGTAGTAATAAATTATTCATTATTAATATAATTTATATAATAAACAGTTAATATTAATAAATAGTTTAAATAAATTATATTAATGAATAAATCAATAACTATTGATCAGGAAGTCTCACCAGAGGAGGAGACAGCAGGTTGCTCTCCTCTAGGAACTCCTCCAGCGTCACCATCTCACTTCCTGGAGAACCTGGGCGGGGCTTACTCTTTGCCCCGCCTCCTCGTTGTGGCTGGGCCCTCTGGGGGGTGTGGTCATACGGGAGGGTGGAGCTGCGTGACAGGCTCTGCTGTGATTGGCCGAGGCCCATGACATCATCAGTGGAGAGGCTGGATGAGCGCGGAGGTCGATCTGAAGCTTCTGCCACCAGAGAAAGAAATGGTTCTGTTACTGATCCATGTTTGGGTCAGCGGTTCTGGTACTGATCCATGTTTGGGTCAGCGGTTCTGGTACTGACGGGTACCACACACACCTCTACATGTGACGGGGGAGCTGGAGCTGGATGTGTTGTGGCTGAAGTCTCCAGAACCGGGTCGGCCACCAAAGACGGAATCGTCGTCAAACAGACCTGGAATCATTTCCTCTACATCAGGAAAGGTCCGGCTCGGTTCTGATTCTGACCCGAACGCTGAAGGCGGCCTACCTCTGGGTCTGCGGGTCCCAGCCGGGCCTGGTCTGGTACTGCTCGTCTGGCTCAGGTTGGGAGTGGAGGTCAGGCGGTTCCGCTGGTTCTGACCTGAGAGAAAAACCCACAGAGAGATTCAGGGACTTCAGAACCAACATCCAGAACCAGAGATGGACCGTGAAGGTTCCACATCCTGTTCCAAACTCAGGAGAACATGAGTTTATGAAACTCTGCAGGTAACAGAAGAAACCAGCCCACATCATGACACCTCCACCACCATACCTCAGCTACACCTGGACCTGTCCATGCAGTATTTACCGTGGACATCGTCTCCGTTGACGCTGTCGCTGCTGCGATGGATGCTGCGGTCTCTCTCCACCGACCCTGTGGACCAATCAGAGCGTCAGGAAGGAGCATGGGGCGGGGCCAAAGGTGAGGCGGTGCAGCAGCAGGAATAAGCCGAGCAGAGGTTCTGCTTCAGCTCGGACCGGGCCGTACCAGAACCTGATAGCAGCTCGGACCGGGCCGTACCAGAACCTGATAGCAGCTCGGACCGGGCCGCACCAGAACCTGATAGCAGGTCGGACCGGGCCGTACCAGAACCTGATAGCAGGTCGGACCGGGCCGTACCAGAACCTGATAGCAGCTCGGACCGGGCCGCACCAGAACCTGATAGCAGGTCGGACCGGGCCGCACCAGAACCTGATAGCAGGTCGGACCGGGCCGCACCAGAACCTGATAGCAGGTCGGACCGGGCCGTACCAGAACCTGATAGCAGGTCGGACCGGGCCGCACCAGAACCTGATAGCAGGGTCGGACCGGGCCGTACCAGAACCTGATAGCAGGTCGGACCGGGCCGTACCAGAACCTGATAGCAGGTCGGACCGGGCCGTACCAGAACCTGATAGCAGGTCGGACCGGGCCGCACCAGAACCTGATAGCAGCTCGGACCGGGCCGTACCAGAACCTGATAGCAGGTCGGACCGGGCCGTACCAGAACCTGATAGCAGGTCGGACCGGGCCGCACCAGAACCTGATAGCAGGTCGGACCGGGCCGTACCAGAACCTGATAGCAGGTCGGACCGGGCCGCACCAGAACCTGATAGCAGGTCGGACCGGGCCGCACCAGAACCTGATAGCAGGTCGGACCGGGCCGCACCAGAACCTGATAGCAGTCGGACCGGGCCGTACCAGAACCGATAGCAGTCGGACCGGGCCGCACCAGAACCTGATAGCAGGTCGGACCGGGCCGTACCAGAACCTGATAGCAGGTCGGACCGGGCCGCACCAGAACCTGATAGCAGGTCGGACCGGGCCGTACCAGAACCTGATAGCAGCTCGGACCGGGCCGTACCAGAACCTGATAGCAGGTCGGACCGGGCCGTACCAGAACCTGATAGCAGGTCGGACCGGGCCGCACCAGAACCTGATAGCAGGTCGGACCGGGCCGCACCAGAACCTGATAGCAGGTCGGACCGGGCCGCACCAGAACCTGATAGCAGCTCGGACCGGGCCGCACCAGAACCTGATAGCAGGTCGGACCGGGCCGTACCAGAACCTGATAGCAGGTCGGACCGGGCCGTACCAGAACCTGATAGCAGGTCGGACCGGGCCGCACCAGAACCTGATAGCAGCTCGGACCGGGCCGTACCAGAACCTGATAGCAGGTCGGACCGGGCCGCACCAGAACCTGATAGCAGGTCGGACCGGGCCGCACCAGAACCTGATAGCAGGTCGGACCGGGCCGTACCAGAACCTGATAGCAGGTCGGACCGGGCCGCACCAGAACCTGATAGCAGGCTAATTAAGCAGCACAGCACCTGCAGGATTAATTGGATCCGGTTCCATCATCAAGCAGAAAAGTTTGGACCGCGGCGACCGGGAACCCAACCGACCAGAACCCTGCAGGGTTCAGACAACATTTCCCTTCTGCAATCATGTAGTGCAGGAAGTTCTGCTGAGGTCCAATATTCAGAACCGGCTGCTGAGAAGGAAGCGTTTTAGCAGACCGGACCAGAACCGGCAGTAGCAAAGCAACACGGAGGGCGGGACTTAAACGTGAAGGGGCGGAGCCAGGTGGCTGGTGGGCGGAGCAAAGGTAGGATGTAGCGCTAGGCAACAGGTAGACACAGAACATGAGTCCCTACTTACTGGGAACGCCGTCCAACAGCGTGTGTGTGTGTGTGTGTGTGTGATGATGATGGGGGAGGGGTTAGAAAAGTCCGGGGGCGGAGTCTGGAGGACTACTGATGATGTCAGCTGTGATGTCAGAGGATGACCAGAACCGCAGGCGTCTGGTGAGAGAGAGGGCGGGGCGGGAGGAGGAAGAGGGGAGGAGCTTATCCTGACTTCTGCTGCGGAGGAAAGGAAAACGTTTGGGGGGCGGAGCTAAGAGACGGAGGAAGAGGAGACGACAGAAGGTCAGAGGTCACAAGACATGATGACTGATTCCCAACAGAACCCGATAGAACCAGAACCAGCTAGAACAACTGAGCTAAACCTGGGCAGAACCAAAACCTGGACAGACGTAGAACCCAGGAAAGGAAACAGAACGGGTCAGAACCAGGAGTAGAAGCTCCATTTAAACTGCTACAACAGAAGGGCTCACAGCGCCCTCTTGTGGATCCCAGTTACAATGCGGGTCCGTTTATGGAAGCCCCAGAACCTCTCTGAGCCACATTCAGTACTCTGCAGGTTCTGGTCAGAACCATGAGATCAGGTACCTGCAGCAACCAGAGCTGCTACTCCACCGGACCGCAGTCAGCCTGTTTCCATGGTAACCATCAGAGACAGAGAGGGGGGGGGGACTGATGTTCTCCTCACCAGCACCAGAACCAGAACCAGTCTGGATCTGTTTAAATCCTCAAACTAGTTTATAAATCCCTGTTTGATGATGTCACCATAGCAACGCCCCAGAACCAATCAGCAATCAGAATAAAATCATACAAATCACTGAAATATGGAAATAATTTAAACATGTTTTAAACGGTACTAAACTTTTTCATATCACAATATTTTATTTCAAGTTATATCACAATATAAATAAAAACACTATATTTGTAAAATGTGTTGGTGCTCATAAGGAAGATGTGAAATCAGCAGCAGCTTGTTTTGATTTAAATAATTATTTAAACATAAAATATTACAAACTAAAGCTGTAAAGTAATAAAGCAGAACAACATATTTCTTTGTCACTTTCATTTAAATACATTTTGCTTTAAGTTTTAGAGAACAGATATTAAATTGACAAACTTTTGCTAATTTCAAATGAATAAACTAAGAAACAAAATAACCTTTTTTTAAAGTTTGTTTTGAAATAACAAAATAGGATAAAATAAAAATAATAGATAAATAAAATAATCGAATAAGAATAAAAACATTTTTGTTTAAATTCTTAGTGCAGACTAAAGTCTACATGTTGCGGGTCAGGAAGACAAGTTTTTAAGCTGCTCTGTGATTGGTTCAGGACTGCGCTACTTAATTCGGATTGGTTATTCTAATGTCTAAAAGACTAAAAACTATTGCGATAGTTTCATACTTTTATTGAGAAAAAGTTATTTCGTTTTATGGCCCAGCCCTACTAAACAGCATCCAGATGGTTCATGTTGTAAAGCTGTATCTGGGGTCAGTAAAATACCAATATAAGTTTATGGAAGAGCTGCATAAACTGTCTGTATTTTGGCTATAATCAGGTTTAATATGCTATTTTTCATGTGATATGTTTTAGTTTCTGCTGATTTCATGCACTGCAGTAATTATTGGCTCTACATACGTCTTCATCTTCCTCCAAAGGCCTTTTTGAACTTTAAACGTATTAAAATTTACATTTTATTAGTAGGGATGGGACTCGATTAAAAAAATTAAGCTAATTGATTAGAAGAATTTGAAATTAATTAATCCCAAATAATCACAATTTAAAAGTAGATAATTTTTTGCTCATGAAAGCACATTAAATATTTAAATATAAATGGCTTTTGGAGGACGACAATCAAATAAACATCACAGGCGTGAATACTGTTATTTTAACGTCTTTTAATATTTAAAAAATGGAGTTAAATGCAAATCCATTCAGAAGAGAAGTAAAAGAAAAAAATATATTTATATATATTGGTTAAAACTGAAAGGTTATTTTAAGTATATTTTTATAAGGTTGTGTTCAAACCAATAACAAAAAAGATTCTTAATCTAAGGTGACCATATTGGATTATTAAAGGGCAATTTGTCCAGCGTAAACTTTGATTTTATGATTTTAAAGCTCGCATTCTGTGATTAGAGAATAAATAAACTTCTATAGTGCTTTCATGAGCACACAACATTATTTAAAATAATGATAGACATAATAACTCTCCTGAATTACAAATATTATTAGGACCAATGATAGTTTACTTTCTAATTTTACAAAACTGGAACAAAAATCAGAAATATTTGAGATTTTTTTTCCGTTCAGTAAAATAAAAGTAAAAAGCTCAGAGTTTCATTTTCAAATTCATCCTCAGACAGTTTATAGATGAACTCTGACTTTGCATTAATAAAGTTTGTGTGTCTCTGTTTTAGTCGCACACAGAAAAACAAATAGCAGCCATGGGAATGATGTCGGTCCGTACAGTTTAAACAGCAGCAACGCTGCTTCCTGTTCTGTCTGAACCAATCAGAAGCAGCCGCTCATAACAAACGGGTCATTTTAAATCTGGTCCCCTGATAAACCATGACCCTGCCTAGCGCTCACGTGTGCATCACTGTAATCCGCGTACCAGGAACTCATGAGCAAACAAAATGTTCTGCATTGGTTGCAACGTAACTAAGATTAAATGTGTTAATTTTTGTTTAGCGCCATAATTCTTCTGCAATTAATTGGTTGAAATCAACGCGTTAAATTCTCTGCGCTGATTATTAGTCATGTGTTCAAGAAAAGCTGCTTAGAGTAATAATGAATAACAGCTACCAGTAGGGGGCTCCGCCTCTCTGACCTGGTTCTGGTTCTGGTCCACGGTCGCTCCTGCAGGGGGCGCTTACCTCGGCCGGCAGGGGCCACGCCGGGGCTCTGGTTGCTATGGTGTCCGGGCGAGTGGGGGAGCAGCAGAGGGGGCGTGGCCGGCAGGGGGATGTCCGGGGCGCTCCTGGCCCGATCCCGGTTCTGGTTCTGGTTCTGGTCGGCCTCCGGCTCCCGGCCGCTGTCCTTCTTGGGCCTGATGAGCTTCACCAGCGCTTTGGCTCCGGACCACTGGCTCCTCCTGAAACAGGAACACACAGGTGAGGCCCCGCCCACATCAGAACCTGAGCAGAACCTGCGGGGGGCGCCGTGGAGCGCTACTTTTTGGGCGTGGGGTCGTAGAACTTGTACTGGTCCATGATCTTCTCCTCCAGCTTCTCCTTCTGGCGACGCAGCGCGTTGAGCTTGTCTCTGGGGAGGAGCAGACGGAGGTGAGGTGGAGGTGAGGGCGGTGGGCCTCATGAGGGGGCGGAGCTTACATGTAGAGCTTCTGCTCCTGGTGGTACAGCTCCTTGCTCTCCATGCTGCTCTCCAGCAGCGTGTGGTTCTGCTGACTCAGCAGGTTGATCTGACTCAGCAGGTGGTGGTTCTCCTCCTCCAGGTTCCCCTTCAGGCGACTCAGCAGCTGCAGAGACACACAGAACCGGGTCAGAACCACGACCCCAGCGGCTCCACCCGGGCCCGGCCGGCTTACCTCGCAGTGGTTGTCCAGTTTGGTCATGGTGAGGTCCAGGTTCTGGTGCTGCTCCATCAGGGAGTCGTAGCGCGCCATCCATTGGCTGGCTTCCTGCTGGGCGGAGCCTAACGAGCTCTTCAGCTCGGTAACTCGCTGCTGGAGGTTCTGGTTCTGCTCAGCCTGCTGCGACTGCTTCTGGGTCAACCTAAGGAGAGATCAGAACCAGCGGGTCAGCGTCTGAATTAGGGATGAATATGGAACATTTTCATAAATAGCTACATTAAAAACTCGCTAGCTAACTGTGCTAACGTTAGCTGTTAGCTAAACTCCACTAGGATACATTCCTCACTTGATCTGTAAGCTAACTGTGCTAACGTTAGCTGTTAGCTAAACTCCACTAGGATACATTCCTCACTGGATCTGTAAGCTAACTCGCTAGCTAACTGTGCTAACGTTAGCTGTTAGCTAAACTCCACTAGGATACATTCCTCACTTGATCTGTAAGCTAACTTGCTAGCTAACTGTGCTAACGTTAGCTGTTAGCTAAACTCCACTAGGATACATTCCTCACTGGATCTGTAAGCTAACTGTGCTAACGTTAGCTGTTAGCTAAACTCCACTAGGATACATTCCTCACTTGATCTGTAAGCTAACTCGCTAGCTAACTGTGCTAACGTTAGCTGTTAGCTAAACTCCACTAGGATACATTCCTCACTTGATCTGTAAGCTAACTCGCTAGCTAACTGTGCTAACGTTAGCTGTTAGCTAAACTCCACTAGGATACATTCCTCACTGGATCTGTAAGCTAACTCGCTAGCTAACTGTGCTAACGTTAGCTGTTAGCTAAACTCCACTAGGATACATTTTTCACTGGATCTGTAAGCTAACTCGCTAGCTAACTGTGCTAACGTTAGCTGTTAGCTAAACTCCACTAGGATACATTCCTCACTGGATCTGTAAGCTAACTCGCTAGCTAACTGTGCTAATGTTAGCTGTTAGCTAAACTCCACTAGGATACATTCCTCACTGGACACAGTTCAGGTTGGTCACTGGGCGTATCGGCAGCAAACCTGGCAACCCAACAGCTTGAAGGATGTTTTTATTGATGTAACTACAACTAATGACTTTTGCTTTTATTCTTTACTGTTATTATTTTTAATTGATTGTAGTGTTTAATCAGTTTTCAATTTTCATAATTTTACATAAATTTATAATTTTTTATGCTTTATTTTTGTGACTATGTTTTTATTTCCACATTTCTGTAATCATGTAAAGCACCATGAATTGCCTTGTGTTGAAAGTGTGCTATATAAATAAAATTGCCTATCCTGAGTGTCTGCTTATGGGAAAATGTTAAATTGTGACACATGATTAGGAAGTCTATATTACATTTAATTTATGTGATGTTTAACACAGCTGCTGCCATCTGAATGTTATGTTTATTCATATATATAGTGGTTAACTCTACCTTAGATGTATTTATGAATATTCCCTCCTCACATGTAAACCATCCTAACCAGAATCAGCAGCTGTGTGGAGATAACAGAAATAATGGATCATTGAATCTGGATTTGTCGCTTTAAACTGAAAACGGTTTTTGAATGTTAATTAATCGTGATGAATTCTCATTAAGATTTGTAACTGTGAAGGTTCTGGTTCTGTGTTCCTTACTGGTCCACTTCAGACTTCAGCTGCAGGTTCTTCTGGACCTCCTGCTTCAGCTCCTCCTGCTCCCTCTGACCCCGCCCCTGTTGCTCCTCCCACTGCTCCTTCAGCTGCAGCAGAGCGCAGTACCTGCAGGAACACCTGGAGTTGTGATGGGCCGCCACCAGAACCATGACTCAGCTGTTACCATGGAGACCTGAAGCGCTGACTCACGTGCCGTGCAGCGTCCTGTGCTCGCTCTCTAGCGCCCTCTGCTTGGCCTTCAGCGCGGCGTGCTGGCTGATCAGCTGCTCGTACTCGTGCGCCTGCCTCTCGTGCACGCTCAGCAGGCGCTCGTGGTCGCTGAGCACGCCCTCCCGCGCTCGCCGCGCCTCGTCGCGCTGCCGCTGCCAGGACTCCGCCTCCGTCTCCAGGGCGGCGACCTGGCCCTGCAGCACGGCATTCTGGGCCATGAGGGAGGCGCTCTGCGAGGAGAGGGTGGAGTTCTCCACCTAAACAGAGACAGGAGGTCAGACGGACGTCCAGGTGAGGGGCGGGGACACCTGCAGGTTGAGCGGTACCTGCAGCCGGGCCGTCTGGGTGTGCAGAGCAGAGTTCTGCTCCTGCAGGGTGCTGGCGTGGCGCTGCAGCGCCGCCATCTGGCTGCTGAGGGAAGCGTTGTGGTTCTCCAGCTGCCTGAGCTGCTCCTTCAGTAAGCTGCTCTCCGTCTGCAGGGAGGCATTCTGCAGGGAACGGCAGAGCAGGAATCAGACCAGCAACCATTAGAGGACGGAGGGAGGTGTTTGTTTGGGGCTTACGCTCTTCTCCACGGCGATGAGATGATCCTTGATGCGCAGAAGTTCAGCTGTAGCTCCGTGGTCGCTGCCTGAGCTCTCCTGCTGCTGAGCCTAGGAACACAGGAAGAACAATTAGATCCTCTACAGGAAGCGTACAGCTCTGGTTCTGATCCGATATTCTACAGGAAGCGTACAGCTCTGGTTCTGATCCGATCCTCTACAGGAAGCGTACAGCTCTGGTTCTGATCCGATATTCTACAGGAAGCGTACAGCTCTGGTTCTGATCCGATCCTCTACAGGAAGCGTACAGCTCTGGTTCTGATCCGATATTCTACAGGAAGCGAACAGTTCTGGTTCTGATCCGGGACGTTCTGGTGGACCCTACCGTGGTCAGCTGGCTGCGTAGGGACACATTCAGGGTGGTGCTTTCCTCCAGCTTCTTCTCCAAGCTGCAGATCTTCTCCTCCTTCAGCTTCACGGTCTGCTGGACCGTCTCCTCCAACCGTGACTCCAGCAGCCGGAACCTGCAGGAGGAGTCAGAGGGTGGAGAGTCAGCTGGCTGCCTCCGCCCAACAGGAAGCACCACCATGTTCCTTACACCGTAACGTTGTCCAGACAGAGGCAGACACACCAAGTCCATCCCAGACGTTAGACACATTATGCACATTTACATGCTGATTAAAGGGGAAGCACCATTTATTCAAACCTCCACCTTATTTACACCATCACCTTCATTTACCCACCCAGACCAGTTAGGAGCCACTAGGAGTCCTTCAGGAGAAGTTTAGATGCATTGGTGATCAGCGTATATCCCAACAATGGGAGTTAATGTGGCAGCAGCTTCAGCTGGGTGAGAATCAAAGTAGAGCTGCTGCTCCTCCTCATAGAGAGGAGCCAGTTAGGGTGGATCAGGCATCTGGTCAGGATGGACGCCTCCCTGGTGAGGTGTTCCAGGTACGTCCCACCGTGGGAAAACCCAGGACTCAATGGAGGGACTATGTCTCTCTGCTGTCCTCCTGAGAAGCTGGATCAGGTAGCTGGGAGACGGAGGTCTGGGTCTCTGTGCTGAAGCTGCTGTCCAATTAACTCCCATTATACGCTGATCACCGATGGATCTAAACTTCTCCTGAAGGACTCCTAGTGGCTCCTAACTGGTCTGGATGGGTAGATGATGCTAGAAATAAGGTTCATGTTGGAATAAACGGAAGTTTCCCTTTAAAGGATTCAGGTTTTTGTTAGACGAACCAAAAGGGGGATTGTTGTAGAAACAAAAAGCCTGAATGCAGAGCGCTTTGGGGTCTTTAGGGGCTAAGTAAAGCGCTATACAAAGACAGGCCATCCACCTGTCTTCCATCTACCTGTCCTCCTGCAGGTGCTCCAGTTGGACCTTCAGCTGTTGGACCTCCAGCTTCTCAGCCACCAGCTCCTGCAGACACAGATCAAAGCTTCAGCTGCTGACCTCCTGGAGGAGAACCTCTGTTAGGAGAACCTCCTCACCTCCCTCAGCGTCGACAGGGTTTTCTTGTGGATGGTGGCCTCCTTCTGCAGCTCCTTGTTCTCCCTCTCCAGCTCCTTGGCTTTAGCAGACGCCTCCTGCAGCCGCTCCACCTCCTTCCTCAGGGCCACGCCCTCCTGCAGCGAGGCGGAGGCTCGGCTGGACTTCTCCTCCACCTCCTGCTCCTTGGCCTCCAGCAGCCGGCCCATCCTCAGGTTCTCCTTCTCCAGCTGCTTGCGGCTCCTCTCCGACTGTTCCAGGTCCAGATGGATCTTCCTCCTCTCCTCCTCTCCCTCCTCCCTCCTCCTGCGCTCCTCCTTCAGGTCTTGCAGCTCCCGGTTTAGCTCCTCCTCCCTCCTCTGTGCCTCCCTGATCCTCCTGTCCGCCTCCAGCTTCTCCTCCCGGCTCCTCTCCAGTTCCTCCTCTGACCCACGTTTCTCCTGGTTCACAGCCGACAGGTTCAGCTCCAGCCTCTCCGCCCTCTTTCTCTCTCCCTGCGCCTCCTCCCTGGCCTCCTCCAGCCTCTTCTGTGCCTCCTGGGTCTCCCTCTGCGCCTCCTTCAGCTCCTCCTGTAGCGTGGGCAGGCGGGCGGAGGAGGAGCGCAGGTTCTCCATGGAGCAGCGCAGCTCCAGGTTCTCCTTGGACAACTTGGAGAGGCGCTGCTGCTCCTTCTCAGCCTCCTCCGCCTCCCGCTTCAGTCGGAGCACCTCCTGCTCCAGGGAGGTCACCTGCCTCTCCAGCGCCTCCGAGCGCTCGCTGCATGCGCGCAGAGACGCCACCTGGGGGCAGAGCAGGGAATGAAGCGAAGCATCCAGACTGGGAGCGCTGGGAAGAGGAGCTGCTGCTTACCTCCCTGTTCAGGGCCTCCCTGCTCCTCTCCAGTCGGCTCACCTCCAGCTCCACCTCCTCGCAGCGCCCCGCCCGCTCCCTCAGACGCTCCGCCTCCTCGCTCACCACCTTCAGCTGCGTCTCCAGGCTGGCCAGGCGGGAGCCGCTGTCCGTCACGCTCTGGTGGAGCCTCCGGTTCTTGGCCTCCACCTCCCGCACTCTGGCCTCGCTGCTGGTCTGAGCGCGCTCCTGGAGCGACAGCACCGCCTCCGTCAGGTGCTGCTTCTCGCTTTCCAGCTCCGAGATCTGATTGGACGGCAGCGTGAGTGGGAGGTGGAGGACAAATGGAGGGAGGGGCGGAGTGACGGACGT
This sequence comes from Apricaphanius iberus, assembly GCA_028564705.1. Lineage (NCBI taxonomy): Eukaryota > Metazoa > Chordata > Actinopteri > Cyprinodontiformes > Aphaniidae > Apricaphanius > Apricaphanius iberus. Next base: position 79,713 of record JAPXFQ010001373.1, on the reverse strand, counting down.
ACCTGTCGGTCCTTGTCGGCCCGTAAAGCGTGCATCTCTTTCTCCAGGCTCTGCTTCTCCTTCAGAAGCTCCTCCCCCAGAGACTCCATGTCCTGATTGGTCAGTTTCTCCTGGTCCAGCAGAACCTGGAGCCGCTCCACCTGGGGAACACGGAGACGGTTATGGGTGGAGGTGAGTTCTGCTCACGGTACCAACATGTTTATCCTGAGGAACCTAGTGTGGAACCTGGTTCTGACCCAGATCAGTTCTACTCCTGGTTCTGACTCCTGGTTCTGACCCCTGGTTCTGACTCCTGGTTCTGACCCCTGGTTCTGACCCAGATCAGTTCTACTCCTGGTTCTGACTCCTGGTTCTGACCCCTGGTTCTACTCCTGGTTCTGACTCCTGGTTCTGACCCAGATCAGTTCTACTCCTGGTTCTGACTCCTGGTTCTGACTCCTGGTTCTGACTCCTGGTTCTGACCCCTGGTTCTGACTCCTGGTTCTACTCCTGGTTCTGACTCCTGGTTCTGACTCCTGGTTCTGACTCCTGGTTCTGACTCCTGGTTCTGACCCAGATCAGTTCTACTCCTGGTTCTGACTCCTGGTTCTGACTCCTGGTTCTACTCCTGGTTCTGACTCCTGGTTCTGACCCAGATCAGTTCTACTCCTGGTTCTGACTCCTGGTTCTGACTCCTGGTTCTGACTCCTGGTTCTGACCCCTGGTTCTGACCCAGATCAGTTCTACTCCTGGTTCTGACTCCTGGTTCTGACTCCTAGTTCTGACCCCTGGTTCTGACCCAGATCAGTTCTACTCCTGGTTCTGACTCCTGGTTCTGACTCCTGGTTCTGACTCCTGGTTCTGACCCAGAACAGTTCTACTCCTGGTTCTGACTCCTGGTTCTGACTCCTGGTTCTGACTCCTGGTTCTGACTCCTGGTTCTGACTCCTGGTTCTACTCCTGGTTCTGACTCCTGGTTCTGACTCCTGGTTCTGACTCCTGGTTCTACTCCTGGTTCTGACTCCTGGTTCTGACCCACATCAGTTCTACTCCTGGTTCTGACTCCTGGTTCTGACTCCTGGTTCTGACTCCTGGTTCTGACTCCTGGTTCTGACTCCTGGTTCTGACCCACATCAGTTCTACTCCTGGTTCTGACTCCTGGTTCTGACTCCTGGTTCTACTCCTGGTTCTGACCCACATCAGTTCTACTCCTGGTTCTGACTCCTGGTTCTACTCCTGGTTCTGACCCACATCAGTTCTACTCCTGGTTCTGACTCCTGGTTCTACTCCTGGTTCTGACTCCTGGTTCTGACTCCTGGTTCTGACCCCTGGTTCTACTCCTGGTTCTGACCCAGAACAGTTCTACTCCTGGTTCTGACCCAGATCAGTTCTACTCCTGGTTCTGACCCCTGGTTCTGACCCAGAACAGTTCTACTCCTGGTTCTGACTCCTGGTTCTGACTCCCGGTTCTGATCCAGAACAGTTCTACTCCTGGTTCTACTCCTGGTTCTGACTCCTGGTTCTGACCCACATCAGTTCTACTCCTGGTTCTGACTCCTGGTTCTACTCCTGGTTCTGACTCCCTAGTTCTGGACTCCTGGTTCTGACTCCTGTTTGAACCAGAACAGTTTTATCCTGGTTATGACCTCATGGTTCTACTCCTGGTTTAACCCCTGGTTCTGACTTCATAGTTCTTGACTCATGGTTCTGACCCACATCAGTCTACTCAGGGTTCTGACCTCCTGGTTCTGACTCCTGGTTCTGTCTGGTTCTGAATATGGTTCTAACCCTGTGTTCTGATCCTGGTTTCTGACTCCTGGTTCTAACCCTGCGTTCTGACTCCTGGTTCTGACTCCTGGCTTCTGACTCCGGGTTCTGACCCTGGTTCTGACCCACATCAGTTCTACTCTTGTTTCTGTCTCCTGGTTTCTTACTCCTGGTTATACTCATGGTTCAGACCTCCTGGTTCTGACACCAACTCTCAGTTCTACTCTTGGTTCTGGACTCCTGGTTATGACTCATAGTTCGACTCCTGGTTCTTTTAATGCCAACATCACGTTCTACTCTGGTTCAATGACTCCTGGTTCTTCACTCCTGGTCTACTATCTGTTACTGACTCTGGTTCTGAACCACATCAGTTCGTAACTCCTGGTTCTGACTCCTGGTTCTGACCCACATCAGTTTACTCCTGTTCCTGACTCTGGTTCTACTCATGGTTTCTGACTACCTGGTTCTGCACCACATCAGTTCTACTCCTGGTTCTGACTCTGGTTTGACCCAACATCAGTTATACTCATGGTTCTAATCTTGTTCTAACCCCTGGTTTGACCAGAACAGTTGTATCCTGGTTCTAGAATCCTGGTTCTGAACTCCTGGTTCTGACTCCTGGTTATACTCCTGGTTCTGGACTCTGAGTTACTTACTCCTGGTTCTGACTCCTGGTTCTGACATCACTGGTTTATGACTCCTGGGGTTCTGACTCCTGGTTTTGACTCCTGGTTCTACTCTCTGGTATCTGACTCCTGGTTCTGACTTATGGTTCTGAAGTATGGTCTCTGACGACTTCCCTGGTTCTACTCATGGTTCTGACTCACTGGTTCTGACTCTAGTTCCGACTCCTGGTTTGACCCAGAACGAGTTCTACTCTGGTTTGGGACTTCCTGGTTATACTCATGGTTTTAACCCCTGGTTCTGACTCATTGTTCTGACTCCTGGTTCTGATACCACATCAGTTCTACTCCTGGTTCTGATCCTGGTTCCTGACTTCCAGGTTCTGACTCCTGGTTCTGATCTCCTGGTGCTAAACCCTGTTATGACTCCTGGTTCTGGATCCTGGTTTAACCCCTGGTTCTCGATCTGGTTAAGACTCCTGGTTCTGACCCACATCAGTTCTTACTCACTGGTTCTGAATCCTGGTTCTACTACTGGTATCTAATCCTGGTTCTGACTCCTGGTTCTGACCCACATCCTGTTCTACTCTGGTTCTGACTCCTGGTTCTAACTATGGATCTAACTCCTGGTTCAGCACTCCTGGTTCTGACTACATCCAGTTCTACTCTGGTTTTGGGACTCCTGTTCCTGTGACCCACATCAGTTCTACTTCATGGTTCTGACTACTGGTTCTGACTCCTGGTTTTCTAACCATGGTTCAGACCCAGATACAGTTGTACCTTCGGGGGGGTTCTGACCCCTGGGTTCCTGACTACTGGTTCTACTCTGGTTCTATCTGGTTCTACTCTGGTTCTGACCCAGAACAGTTACATACTCTGGTTATGACTCACGGGTTCTACTCCTGAGTTCTACTCTTGGTTCTGTCACTCCTGGCACTTTGACCCACATCAGTTCTATCCTGGTTCTGACTCTGGGTTCTAATCTGTTCTGACTCTCACTGTTCTCACCCTAAATCAGTTTCTCACTCCTGGGATCTGACTCTTGGATATACTCTGTTCTGACTCCCTGGTTCTGACCCACATTCAGTTTCTACTCCTGGTTATGACTCATGGTTCTGACCAAATCAGTTCACTCATGGTTCTGGACTCTTGAGTTAGACTCTGGTTCTAACCCTGGTTCTGACCCAGACTGTTGTACTCTGGTTCTGACCCTGGTTATGACTCCATGGTCTCTCTCCTGGTTCTACTCCTGGTTCTACTCCTGGTTCTGACCCAGAACAGTTCTACTCGGGTTATGAATCCTGGTTCTTACTACTGGTCTACTCCTGGTCTCTGGACTCCTTGGTTTATGCACACCACATCAGTTCTACTCCTGGTTTGACTCTGGTTCTAATCCTGGTTCTGCTCCTGGTTCTGACCTCCACATCAGCTCTCTACTCCTGGTTCTGACTCCTGGTTCTACTTCCGGTTCTGACTCCTGGTTCTGAGACCCACATCAGTTGTCTAACTCCTAGTTCTGGACATGACCTGGTTCTGACCCACATCAGTTTAATCAATGGTTCTGACTCCATGGTTCTAACCCCTGGTTCTGACCCAGAACAGTTGTACTCCTGGTTCTGACTCCTGGTTCTGACTCCTGGTTCTGACCCCTGGTTCTGACCCCTGGTTCTGACCCAGAACTCCGGCCCACCTTGTTGCTGAGGTTCTGGTTGTCCCGGTCCAGTTACACCCCACCCCCCCCCATCCACCCCCCAGCCCCCCCTTCCCCCCCCCCCCCCCCACCCCCCATGGCTGTGGAGCTGCTGCTCCTGCAGGACGTGGTTCTCCTCCTTCAGACGCTCCACAGACGCCTGCAGCTCTCGGTTCTCCTTCTCCAGCTTTAGAACCCGGCTGGAGACGCCCTCGTTGAGCTCCTGGACCAGAGACTTCCTGCCTGAGGAACAGAGAGGGTCAGAGGGTGACGGCGGCCGGCCCGGTACCAGAGGGAGGAACCAGAAGCGTACTTTCTGAGGAGGAACCGTGGTGGTTCTTGGAGAGCTGCTCTAGTTCCCAGCCCAGATGGGCCGACTCGTTCATGCTCTGCTTCTGGCCCATCTCCAGCAGCATGTTCTCCTCCACCAGCTCCTCCAGCCTCCGCCGCTCGCCGTCCCGCTCCTGGACCACACACACACAGACACTATGAGGTTCTGGTTCTGGTTCTGAGGCGCGCGGCGCAGACGATGCGGCGCACCATCTCCAGGTCGTGGATCTTGGCCCGCAGCAGCAGGTTGTCCTTCTCCAGCGTGTGCAGCTTGTCACAGCGCCCCCTGGCGGCCGCCAGCTGCTCCTCCAGCAGCACCTTGGTCTCCAGCAGCGTCATGTTGTCGTCCCGCAGCTCCTGCAGGAGGAGGAGGAGACCGTCAGGACGTTCAGCAGAACCAGAACCGACCCAAACTCCCATGGCATCATCGTCAGAGGTTCTTGGTTCTGGTTCCTACCTCCATCCGGGTCTTGTAGAAGTGAACGTCGTGGAGCTTCTCCTTGCATCGGCTAAGCTCCGCCTCCAGCCGGTCGACCCGCCCCGCCCGCTCCCTCAGGGCGTCCATCCTGTCCGGTCGCTCGGACCCGAGAGGGCCTCGCCTAGGATCAAGAGACTGTTCTGAAGGCACAAAACAACAGCGATAATTGGAATGGACCAGGATCCAGTGTTATGAACAATCGTACACGGATCGGACCTCTTGTCTGAGTTTCTGCAGCTCCTGATCCAGACGCTCCACCTCGTGTTTTGAATCCATCAGCTGTTCTGTTTTCTCTTCCCTGTAAACAGAACCAGAACCGTCTGACCCGAACTGTCATTCCTAACCAGAGGTCAGAGGTCATGACCTCCAGGTGTGGGTGGTGGACTCACAGCTCCTGTCTGGATCGGCGTAGCTTAGCTTTAGCATCAGCCAGCTCCACAGATAGATGCTGCTCTTCATGTCTGGGTCCAGCTCGGCGCCCGAAGACCCGTTTGGAACCGACTGACCAACTCTGCTTCCTGATGCCTTCCTGGGGCTGCTGGCTGGACAGGTAGTCCCTCTCCTGGGTGAGATCCAGGATCACCTGGTGGACAGAGTGGAGGTTCTGTTTGACCTTCGGATCAGAACAGCCTCATAGACAGAACAGGCGTCTCCGTACCTCGGTGGCTTTGTCTCGCTGATCGATCAGTTGCCGTAGCGACGCCGCCATGTTGCGGGACAGAGGCTCCAGCTCATCTGGGGTCACCTCGGCTCCGTCCTCCATCCAGGAGACATCGAGGACGTTCAGCTGGTTGTGGGTGACCTGAAATCAGAGAGAGGGCGGAGTCAGTCCTCCAACCTGGTGGAGCAGGAAGCACAGAGCCCCTCCCTACAGACACTGAGCCCCTCCCTACAGATGCTAAGCCCCTCCCTACTGATGCTAAGCCCCTCCCAACAGACGCTGAGCCCCTCCCTAGATACACTAAGCCCCTCCCTACAGATGCTGAGCCCCTCCCTAGATACACTAAGCCCCTCCCTACAGATGCTGAGCCCCTCCCTAGATACACTAAGCCCCTCCCTACAGAACTCCAGAGGTCTGTTTCTCCACTGACCTCCTGAATGTGAGAGACGATGGCCGCCTGGGTCTGAATGTCCAGCAGTTTGATTTTCTCAATCATCTCCTCCTTCCTCTCACACTGATAACAGATACACAGAAACCTTAATGCACAGCGATAAACACGGTAGGAATACAAATAAAGTAGATTAGAACAGGTAGAACACAATTAAAGTAGAATAGAACAGGTCGAAACAATAAAGTAGAATAGAACAGTAGATACAATTAAAGTAGAATAGAACAGGTAGAAACAAAAATAAAGTAGAATAGAACAGGTAGAACACAATAAAGTAGAATAGAACGGGTAGAACACAATAAAGTAGAAATAGAAAGGGTAAGAAAACAATAAAGTAGAATAGAACCAGGTGAACACAATAAAGGTACGAATAGGAACATGTAGAACAAATTATAAGTAGTATGTAGATCAGGTAAAATACAATAAAGTAGGAATAGAACAGGTAAAATTATAATAAAGTTAGAATAGGAAACACGGTAGAACACATAAAGTAGAATAGAACAGGTTGAAACCACAATAAGTAGAATAGAACAGGTAAAAATAAATAAAGTAGAATAAGACAGGTAAAATAAAATAAGTAGAATTTGAACAGGAGAACACAAAAAAAGTAGAATCAGAACAGGACTACAGAACCACAATAAGTAAGAATAGAACAGGTAGGAAACACAATAAGTAGAATAGAACAGTAGAACCCCAATAAAGTAGAATATAAACAGGTAGAACATCAATAAAGTAGAATAGAAAGGTAGAACGACAATAAGTAGAATAGAACGGGTAGAAACCACAATAAAGTAGAATAGAACTGGGTAGAACACAATAAAGTAGAATAGAACGTGTAGATCATACAATAATGAGAATAGAAACAGGTAGAACTAAAATAAAGTAGAAAATAGAACATGTAGAATACCAATAAAAAGTAGAATAGACAGGTAGAACACAATTTAAAAGTAGAATAGAACAGGTAGAACAAAATAATAGTAAGAATAGAACGGGTAAGAAAACAATAAAAGTTGAATAGAACGGTAGAAAAACAATAAAAAGAAGAACTAGAACAGGTAGAAACAATCAAGTAGAATAGATCAGGTAGAACACAATAAAGTAGAATAGAACAGGTAAAATTACAATAAAGCTAGTATAGAAAAGGTAAAATAAAATAATGTAGAATAGAACAGGTAGAACCCAATAAGTAGGAATAGAACAGGTAGAACACATAAAGTAAGAATAGAACAGCGTTATAAAATAAAATAAGTAGAATAGAACAGGTTAAAATAAAATAAAGTAGAATAGCAACAGGTAGAAACACAAAAAAAGTAGAATAGAACAGGTAAACAACAATAAAGTAGAATAGAAACAGGTAAAGAACAAATAAAGTAGAATAGCAAAAGGTAGAAACACAATCAAAGTTCGAATAGAACAGGATAGAACACAATAAAGTAGAATGACAGGTAGAAACACTATTAAAGTAGAATCAGAACAGGTAGAACACAATAAAGTAGAATAGAAAGGTAGTACACAATATAAGTGAATAGACAGGTAGAACACAATAAAGTAGAATAGGAACGGTTAGAACACAAATAAAGTCGACCTAGGAAAGGGTAGAACACAATAAAGTAGAATAGAAAGGTTAGATCACAATAAAGTAGAATTGAACAGGTAGAACACAATAAAGTAGAATAGAACAGGTAGAATACATAAAGTAGAATAGACACAGGAGAACACAGAGAAAAGTAGACCTAGAACGGGTAGAACACCAATAAAGTAGGAATAGAACGGGTAGAACTCAATAAAGTAGAATAGAACAGGTAAGAACACAATAAAGTAGAATAGAACAGGTAGAACACAATAAAGTAGAAATAGAACAGGTAAAATACAATAAAGTAGAATACTAACAGGTAAAATACAATAAAGTAGTATTGACACGGTAAAATTAAAATAAGTTGAATAGAACCAGGTAGAAACAAAATAAAGTAGAAATAGACCAGGTAGGAACTACAATAAAGTAGAATAGAACAGTAAAATAAAATTAAAGCTAGAAATAGAACAGGGGTACAAATAAAATAAGTAGATATAGACAGTAGAACACAAAAAAACGTAGAATAGAACATGGTAGAAACACAATAAATGTAGATATAAGATACAGGTAAGAACACAATAAAGTAGAATAGAACAGGTTAGAAACACAACAATAAGTAAGAATAGAAAACAGGTAGAAACAATAAAGTTAGAATACGAACAGGTAGAACACAATAAAGTAGAATAGAAAAAGGTAGAATACAATAAAAGTAGAATAGAACAGGTAGAACACAAAAAAGTAGAATAGAAACAGCGTAGAACTCAATAAAAGTAGAATAGAACAGGTAGAACCACAATAAAGTAGGAATAGAACAGGTAGAACACAAATAAAGTTAGAATAGAAAGGTAGGAACACAATAAAGTAGGAATAGAACAGGTAGAAACACATAAAGTAGAATAGAACAGGTAGAAACACTAATAAAGTAGAATAGAACAGGTACGAACACATTAAAGTTGAATAGAACAGGTAAAACACAATAAAGTAGAATAGAACGGGTAGAACACAATAAAGTAGAATAGAACAGGTAGGAAAAACAATTAAAGTAGTATTAGATACAGGTAGAACACAATAAAGTAGAATAGAACAGGTTAAATAAAATAACAGTAGAATAGTAACGGGTAGAACACAAAAAAGTAGAATAGAACAGGTAGAACACACATTAAGTAGAACTAGAACAGGTAGACCACAATAAAGTAGCAATAGAACAAGGTAGAACACAATAAAGTAGAATAGAACAGGTAGAAACACAATAAAGTAGAATAGAACAGGTAGAACACATTAAAGTAGAATAGAGAGAACAGTAGAGACACAATAAAGTAAGAATATTAACCAGGAAGAACACAATAAAGTATAATAGAACACGGTTGAACACAATTAAAAGTAGAATAGAACAGGTAAAAACAATAAAGTAGAATAAGAACGGAGAACACAATAAAAGTAGAATAGAACAGGTAGAACACAATAAAAGTAGATAGAACAAGGTAGAACACAATAAAGGTAGAATAGCAAACAGGTAGAACAACACTAAAGTAGAAGTATAACGGGTAGAAACACAATAAAGTAGAATAGAACAGGTAGAACACAATAAAGTAGAATAGAACAGGTAGAACACAATAAAGTAGAATAGAACAGGTAGAATACAATAAAGTAGAATAGAACAGGTAGAACACAATAAAGTAGAATAGAACAGGTAGAACACAATAAAGTAGAATAGAACAGGTAGAACACAATAAAGTAGAATAGAACAGGTAGAACACAATAAAGTAGAATAGAACAGGTAGAATACAATAAAGTAGAATAGAACAGGTAGAACACAATAAAGTAGAATAGAACAGGTAGAACACAATAAAGTAGAATAGAACAGGTAGAATACAATAAAGTAGAATAGAACAGGTAGAACACAATAAAGTAGAATAGAACAGGTAGAACACAATAAAGTAGAATAGAACAGGTAGAACACAATAAAGTAGAATAGAACAGGTAGAACACAATAAAGTAGAATAGAACAGGTAGAACACAATAAAGTAGAATAGAACAGGTAGAACACAATAAAGTAGAATAGAACAGGTAGAACAGAACACCCTTTGCGGACCCATAGGGGATATTTATGTGCAGCAACCAATCAAAGCATAAAACAACATGTATGAAACGTTTTCTAGGATATTAAATATAACTTATTATTAACCAAGTATAATGACTGAATTATCATAAAAACAACAGCAGCTTCCACTGATCCAATGAGAAACCTCTGAGGAAGAGAGATGTTATCTGATCCCAGTATTCCCAATATTCCCAGTATGAGCAGGAACACTATCCTGGGATAAGAGGAAACGTCCCAGATGTTTGGCTTTGCTTTTTACACGTTTGTTTAACAAATTCCTGCAGAACAAAGACTGATTCAGGACAGATTCCTAAACATGCTGCTGTGGCCCCGCCCCCTGCCCTTGAGGCCCCGCCCCCCGTCTTCCTCCTTCCTGGAACCAGTCCGACCAGAGCGGGACACAAAGACTGGGAAGTGAGGAACAAAGGAAGCTGGAGCAGAGCTGCTGGCTGGGAAACAAATACCTGACCCCTCCCCCACCTGTTGCTCAGGTTACAGACCGCTCACATTACCCGCCTGGCCCCGCCCACATGGTGTTACCTGCACGGCGCAGCCCAGGATCAGTAGCAGCAGAACCTTCAGCTCCTCCATGCTCTTGGCTGGGGAAACAAACAGCTGTTAGTGCGGCCAGCAGGGGGCGCTGCAGCAGGAAACATTCAGCTCCTGCTGCTCTGCTAGTAGAACCCGACCCGGTCCGACTGGTACCGCCACCGTAGGGCAGTCTGCACCAGAACTTCCTGCAGCCTCTCTGGTACCTGATATGGGGTCCTTGGCAATGTGGAGGATGTTGGGCAGAGGCATCACTATCAGCTGCTGTAGCGTCTCCTACAGGTCAGAGAGAGGAACAACACCATCTATATGAATAAAGCAGCTTTATAATAAGCTCCAGAAACACTCAGCATAAAATCATAGCTGCTAGAAAAGAGTCCCTGAGTTTAGTCTGGCAGGTATCAACAAATCAGGGAAGATAAGTTTCATCAGAAGCAATAACCCGAAAACCCGAGTTTAATTTGTGTTGGGCTGCAGCTAAAACATTCATCAGAATAAAGGACGTTACAATGGGAAACTAATAAAATTAATAAATATGATTATTTATGGATCAATGGATTTATAACAATCTAGTTTTTAAAAATCTAGGTGAACTTCAGGTCAGCACTGAGAGCAGAACCGTCATCAAGCAGCCAGAGAGACACAGTGGGTGTGGAACAAAAGGACTTTGATCCGAGTTCTGACCCAGACTGTGTGTGTATAGGTGTGTATTTGTGTAGATGTGTGTGTGTGTGTGTGAGCCAACAGGAAAGCGGCTGCAGTCGCAGACAGGAAGGACTGAAGCAGCTGCAGAATACTTTCCATTCCTGAATATCCGGTCCTGCTTCCCAAACACCTGACTGGAATCCTGTAGCAGATCAGGAGCAGAACCGGGTCAGAACTTGCTGAACCCAACCTGGTCCTAACATGAACCATCTTCATCCTGGTCTACAGACTCAGAACCTCCTGGATGGACTATTAGAACTCTCCTCCAGAACCCTGCAGCCTGGATCAGAACCAGGACTCCCTCTTTAGAACACCGTGGCCCGGTTCTTCAGCAGTCGTTCACCTCCTCATCTTCACTCCTTCCTGTCCTCTAAGGTCTCTGTCAGCGAATCATCTTTAAGTTCCTGCTGTCCAGCTCGTCGCCATGGAGATCAGAGCTTTCAGTCGCCCTGGAACTCCCTTTGACACCAAATATATTGATTATTATCCCGTCTACTGATTGGCTGATTGACTTGTTTTCCTTTTTTTTCTCTCTATAAGGTCACCTTGGGTTTTAGAAAGGTGTTCCTATTAAAGGTATTAATTCAAACCTTTCCTCAGAACTACTGCGACCAGCTTGGACTTCTGCCTGAAACCGGATGCTAACGCGATGCTAATGTGATGCTAGGTGAACACTAAGATGATGCTAATGTGAATACTAATATGAACGCTAATGCGAATGCTAATGTATTAAGGTGAACGCTGATATAATAATGCCAACATAAACACTTACGTAATGCTAACATGATGCTAACGTGAACACTAATGTGATTCTAACGTAATACTAACATAATCTTAAGATGAGGCTACCCTGATGCTGATGTGAACGCTAACATGAAGCTAACAAGATGCTAACGTGAACACTAACTTGAAGCTAACGTGAATGCTAACATCATGCTAATGGGAACTTTAATGTCATGTTTATTTGGCTAACATGAAAGCTAACGTGAAACTAACTTGATGCCAATGTAATGCTATGAACATGAACACAAATGCTAACACGATGCTAAGGTGAAGCTAACGTGAATGCTAAAATATTGCTAACGTCAACACTAACATGATGCCAACATGAAAACTGACTTGATTCTAACAAGATTCTAAAGTATGCTTACGTTAACACTAACATGATACTAACATGATGCTAACGTGACCACTACTGTAATAATAACCTGACACTAACAAGACACTAACGTGAACGGTAACATGACGCTGCTGAAATGATGCTGATTTGAACGCTAACTTGATGCTAATATGACGACTATGATACTAACCTGATGCAATCATGATCCTAACTTGATGCTAACCTGAACACGATGCTAACATAACGCTAACATGTTGCTAATATGAACACTGTGATGCTAACCTGATGCTAACTTGATGCTAACCTGAACACGATGCTAACATGATGGTAATATGAACACTGTGATGCTAACCTGATGCTAACTTGATGCTAAGCTGAACACGATGCTAACATAACGCTAACATGATGCTAATATGAACACTGTGATGCTAACCTGATGCTAACGTGATGCTAACCTTAACACGATGCTAACATAACGCTAACATGATGCTAATATGAACACTGTGATGCTAACCTGATGCTAACCTGAACACGATGCTAACATAACGCTAACATGATGCTAATATGAACACTGTGATGCTAACCTGATGCTAACCTGAACACGATGCTAACATAACGCTAACATGATGCTAATATGAACACTGTGATGTTAACCTGATGCTAACATGATGCTAACCTGAACATGATGCTAACATAACGCTAATATGAACACTGTGATGCTAAGCTGATGCTAACCTGAACATGATGCTAACATAACGCTAACATGATGCTAATATGAACACTGTGATGCTAACCTGATGCTAACATGATGCTAACCTGAACACGATGCTAACATAACGCAAACAAGATGCTAATATGAACACTGTGATAGTAACATGATGCTAACATGATGCTAACCTGAACACGATGCTAACATAACATTAACATGATGCTAATATGAACACTGTGATGCTAACCTGATGCTAACTTGATACTAACGGTTCAACCCTGATTCTTCCAGGTCAGACTCCATCTTGTATCTAACTAGTTTCCTGTTGTTCAGTGTTAGCAGTACTACTCTTGCCCACCTGTAGATGTTCCAACAAGCTGAACGGTTTCTGACACAAACAGGAAGAATCATCTCCGTTCTCTCGTCTCTCCTGGATGCCAGTTTTATTTTGCATAAATATTTAAATCCTATGGTTTATTTTACTCCACTCATTTTAGCTCCACATTTACTCTCCATCTATTTCTCTGATATTTTTCTGAAGTGCAGAACTTTGTTCAGATGCCTGCTGTGTAGAAAGCGCTATAGAAAAAAAACTATTGGTTGGGTCAGTGTGAACGCTGCTGCCCCCTGGTGACTGGAGACATTGAAACCTGGAGTAAACGTCACATCTACAGGGAGAAGAACATGGAGACAACGATTCACACCCAGAGACACACTGGGAGGCATTAGGTTTCCTCTGCTCCTCCGTTACTGGGGAAACTGGGAGCAGACCAGTGTGAGCGTCTGCTGGGGCGACTTCTAGTCAGGAGAACAGCAACACCCTGGGGAGGGGGGAGGGTGTCAGTGTGTGTTTGTTTGCTGACAGCTGATCTGGACCCTAAACACTCTGAGACTCATTGACTGCAGGTTATAAAAACGAGGCGAGGCGGTCGTGAAGATTAACGGCACCGTGACCCACTTTACACACACACACAGAGAAACACACACACACACGCACACACAGAGACACACTTTACACACACACACAGAGAAACACACACACACACGCACACACACACACACACACACACTCTCCCTCCTCTGAACTGCAGCAAAGTTTTGTTCCACACAGCAAAACAACAGACAGGTTCTACTGAGACCTTTATAAATGATCAGCAGGTCCAGTTGTTCTACTGTTCTCCAACCAGAACCACCTGCCGTTTGGGTCATGGTGGACCGGTGCTGATATTCAGCCCACGAGCTTATTGGTTCTGAGAGACCAATAGGACAATATTAATAGAAACAGTTTTTCCTTTATTACTCTGTAAAATATGAGTTTTCTATGATGCATCAAACATGGCTGCCAATCAGCATTACATTTTATTTTCCGATTTTGTCCTACGTTAATGAACTCACCATACATTTCCAACGATACTTGAATGCACCACAGCTGCAGTACAGAACAGCTTCAATCTTTCTGTCCTAAAAAGCTGATAGTGTTCTAGTTCCAACAGACACAGTGGTGGTACCGAGTACCTCTGAGTACCGAGTACCTCTGAGTACAGAGTACGTCTGCGTACCGAGTACCTCTGAGTACCGAGTACCTCTGAGTACAGAGTACCTCTGAGTACAGAGTACGTCTGCGTACCGAGTACCTCTGAGTACCGAGTACCTCTGAGTACCGAGTACCTCTGAGTACCGAGTACGTCTGCGTACCGAGCACCTCTGAGTACCGAGCACTTCTGCGTACCGAGCACCTCTGAGTACCGAGTACCTCTGAGTACCGAGTACCTCTGAGTACAGAGTACGTCTGCGTACCGAGTACCTCTGAGTACAGAGTACCTCTGAGTACCGAGTACGTCTGCGTACCGAGTACCTCTGAGTACCGAGCACTTCTGAGTACCGAGCACTTCTGAGTACCGAGTACCTCTGAGTACCGAGTACCTCTGAGTACCGAGTACCTCTGAGTACCGAGCACCTCTGAGTACCGAGTACCTCTGAGTACCGAGTACGTCTGCGTACCGAGTACGTCTGCGTACCGAGCACCTCTGAGTACCGAGTACCTCTGAGTACCGAGTACCTCTGAGTACCGAGTACCTCTGAGTACCGAGTACCTCTGAGTACCGAGTACGTCTGCGTACCGAGTACCTCTGAGTACCGAGTACCTCTGAGTACCGAGTACGTCTGCGTACCGAGTACGTCTGCGTACCGAGCACCTCTGAGTACCGAGTACCTCTGAGTACCGAGTACCTCTGAGTACCGAGTACCTCTGAGTACCGAGTACCTCTGAGTACCGAGTACCTCTGAGTACCGAGTACGTCTGCGTACCGAGTACCTCTGAGTACCGAGTACCTCTGAGTACCGAGTACGTCTGCGTACCGAGTACGTCTGCGTACCGAGCACCTCTGAGTACCGAGTACCTCTGAGTACCGAGTACCTCTGAGTACCGAGTACCTCTGAGTACCGAGTACGTCTGCGTACCGAGTACGTCTGCGTACCGAGTACCTCTGAGTACCGAGTACCTCTGAGTACCGAGTACGTCTGCGTACCGAGTACGTCTGCGTACCGAGCACCTCTGAGTACCGAGCACTTCTGAGTACCGAGCACTTCTGAGTACCGAGTACCTCTGAGTACCGAGTACCTCTGAGTACCGAGTACCTCTGAGTACCGAGTACCTCTGAGTACCGAGTATGTCTGCGTACCGAGTACGTCTGCGTACCGAGTACCTCTGAGTACCGAGTACCTCTGAGTACCGAGTACCTCTGAGTACCGAGTACCTCTGAGTACCGAGTATGTCTGCGTACCGAGTACGTCTGCGTACCGAGCACCTCTGAGTACCGAGTACCTCTGAGTACCGAGCACCTCTGCGTACCGAGTACCTCTGAGTACCGAGTACCGTATCATCCAGGTCTACAGCAACTTAAACACCAGAACCGACCAGAACCCTGACCCAGTGTGAAGCTGGACCCAGAAACAGCAGCTGATCTACAACAGTATCCAGTTCAAGTTCAGAACTTTGGTTCTGATCAGCTTTATGACATCCTGGTAAAACCCATCAGAAGCGAGCCATGCTGGATCCTCCTGGTCGCCATGACAACATCTAGAACCACCAGGAAACACTGGTCCAAATGGGTCCAAATCCTGGGTGGTTCTGATTGAATAAGTGTGTGCGGGTCGGTACCTGGTAGTAGGTCTTGATGTGTCGGGTCAGAACCGTGAGGTTGTAGAGCCGCAGCGCCGCGTCGTTGTTCACGTTCTTGTTCAGCCTCTGGTTGGCCGGGCTGGGGTCGCTATGGAAACACAAAGATAGACAGCTTCATTCAGACAGAGCCACGCCCCCATCGGACCCCCCCCCCCCTCCCCACCGGGTTCATTAGCATCTGAATACCCATCCTCTGGTTCTGGTTCTGGTGTCAGAGTGGACTGCTCAACCCACAAGGAGCTGCAGGAGAGTTTAGGGGTCAAACCCCCCCGTCCCAGTTTCCCAGAAAGCCTAACTGGGCCCAGATCCCCCCCAGAGCCGGGCCAGAACAATGACCCAATTATCCTGCAGACAACAACAGATTGGGGGCACGGGCGTGTCTGGAGCTTCACGCAGAGAAAACCCAGAACAGACGTTCAGAACCTTCAGCAGCAGAATGAATGGTTCTGTTAGTGACCAGAACCGCTGATTGGCCAGAGGGTTCTCCAGGTCCATTCAGCAGTTCTCCATCTGTTCTGAAGGAGAAACATGGAAATGAAGCCACCATGACCGTTCCAGGGTGGCGCTAAACGGGTTTAATGTGACTGATTGGAATAATCAGAACCAGAGGGAAAGATCGGTACCAGAAACTGGACGCCTTGTCTGGACCGTCACCTACTGCTGCCTGGGCCACATGAACATGTTAAGGCTAAGTCTAGCAAGCTGAAGCTAACATTAGCATGCTACCAACTTCTGCTTGTGCATCAGTTCTATTGCTCTTTCTGTGTCTCTGTTATGTATTCTCCAAGCCACAGATGGTCTCGGCAGATAACCGCTTGTGCTGAGCCTGGTTCTGCTGGAGGTTTCTTCCTGTTAAAAGGGAGTTTTTCCTCTCCACTGTCACTTAATGCTTGCTCAGTGTGAGGGATTGCTGAGAATTACACGACGCAATCTTCTCTGGTTCTCTAATTTCTAAATTAAACATTGTATTGTAATAACTCTTCTTGTAAAGTGCCTTGAGATGAAATTTGTTGTGAAACGGCGCTATATAAATAAACTGAATTTAATTTAATTGAAGCTAACATTAACATGCTAAAGCTAAATCATTATCATTAGCATGTTGAAGCTAACATTAACATGCTAAAAGTAAATCATTATCGTTAGCATGTTAAAGCTAACATTAACATGCGAAAGCTAAATCATTATCATTAGCATATTAAAGCTAACATTAACATGCGAAAGCTAAATCATTATCATTATCATGTTAAAGCTAACATTAACATGCGAAAGCTAAATCATTATCATTAGCATGTTGAAGCTAACATTAGCATGCTAAAAGTAAATAATTAGCATGTTAAAGCTAACATTAACATGCGAAAGCTAAATCATTATCGTTAGCATGTTAAAGCTAACATGAACATGCGAAAGCTAAATCATTATCATTAGCATGTTGAAGCTAACATTAACATGCTAAAAGTAAATAATTAGCATGTTAAAGCTAACATTAACATGCGAAAGCTAAATCATTATCATTAGCATATTAAAGCTAACATTAACATGCGAAAGCTAAATCATTATCATTATCATGTTAAAGCTAACATTAACATGCGAAAGCTAAATCATTATCATTAGCATGTTGAAGCTAACATTAGCATGCTAAAAGTAAATAATTAGCATTTAAAGCTAACATTAACATGCGAAAGCTAAATCATTATCGTTAGCATGTTAAAGCTAACATGAACATGCGAAAGCTAAATCATTATCATTAGCATGTTGAAGCTAACATTAACATGCTAAAAGTAAATAATTAGCATGTTAAAGCTAACATTAACATGCGAAAGCTAAATCATTATCATTAGCATGTTGAAGCTAACATTAACATGCTAAAAGTAAATAATTAGCATGTTAAAGCTAACATTAACATGCGAAAGCTAAATCATTATCATTAGCATGTTGAAGCTAACATCAACATGCTAAAAGTAAATAATTAGCATATTAAAGCTAACATTAACATGCAAAAGCTAAATCATTATCATTAGCATGTTAAAGCTAACATTAACATGCGAAAGCTAAATCATTATCATTAGTATGTTGAAGCTAACATTAACATGCTAAAAGTAAATAATTAGCATGTTAAAGCTAACATTAACATGCGAAAGCTAAATCATTATCATTAACATGTTAAAGCTAACATTAACATGCGAAAGCTAAATCATTATCGTTAGCATGTTAAAGCTAACATGAACATGCGAAAGCTAAATCATTATCATTAGCATGTTGAAGCTAACATTAACATGCTAAAAGTAAATAATTAGCATGTTAAAGCTAACATTAACATGAGAAAGCTAAATCATTATCATTAGCATGTTGAAGCTAACATTAACATGCTAAAAGTAAATAATTAGCATGTTAAAGCTAACATTAACATGCAAAAGCTAAATCATTATCATTAGCATGTTAAAGCTAACATTAACATGCAAAAGCTAAATCATTATCATTAGTATGTTGAAGCTAACATTAACATGCTAAAAGTAAATAATTAGCATGTTAAAGCTAACATTAACATGCGAAAGCTAAATCATTATCATTAGCATGTTGAAGCTAACATTAACATGCTAAAAGTAAATAATTAGCATGTTAAAGCTAACATTAACATGCAAAAGCTAAATCATTATCATTAGTATGTTGAAGCTAACATTAACATGCTAAAAGTAAATAATTAGCATGTTAAAGCTAACATTAACATGCGAAAGCTAAATCATTATCATTAGCATGTTGAAGCTAACATTAACATGCTAAAAGTAAATAATTAGCATGTTAAAGCTAACATTAACATGCAAAAGCTAAATCATTATCATTAGCATGTTAAAGCTAACATTAACATGCGAAAGCTAAATCATTATCATTAGTATGTTGAAGCTAACATTAACATGCTAATTCTAGCATGGTAGCACTAAAAACAAAAAACAGCAGTTATGTTATCTTTGTTACCCATGGCAGCTGTGATGCTAATGTTTTATTTAATAAGTAGTTCATAAATGTTAAATGAGCTACGATCGTATCAGTGTTTTATTTATTACATAACACTCCTCGTTCACACCGACTGCGCTTTTGTGAGCAGAGCTTCTCCAGAAATCATCTCCATACAGTCTGGGTGGTTACACAATTACAGCTACATGTATAAAGAAAGATTTCCTTCTCCTGCTCTTACTGAACAGTATTTATTTATTTGGGTTGTACTATTATGGGTAACTACAATCTGCTTTTATATAGTTTTACTTTATCTTTTATTAGGTCTCATGTTGCGGTTTTGTTTTTTAAATATTCAAATCGTGTTAGCTTTAGCAACAGAGCTAAGTTATGCGCCATGATCATTTCCCATTATCACTAAATATGTTTGGTATTTCTTTAACTTCATTAAAAAACGGATCTGACGTCCAGATAAGATAGACACATTAGCTTTTGTGAATGAGGCGTTAGAACTAGCACGCTAAGCTAGAAGCTAATGATGGTTCTATTAGAGCAGCTGTGTGCTGCTGTCATACGATAAAATATACAGGAGATTAGATCAGTCGACTATTGGCTAAAATAATCAGTGACTACTCCACTTTCTAAATAATCGTTTGTAGGAGCCATAGTTAGCACACAGAGGCTAAAGTTAGCATGGTGATGGTACTGTTAGCATGCTAACGCTAAGGAAGAGGAATCCAAAAAGGTTGATTTTATCTGGTTGAATCATCGCCTTGTTTTGACTTTTAGACGCTTCTTCACACCTTCGATCTAACTGCAGCTGGAGGAATCGGACTGAGGAACCCAGATAATGTGGGTGGAGAATTTATTTTCTCTGCATTTTAAGCGCAGTCAGGAGAAGCTAAGCTATTAGCATCCTGGCCCCGCCCCCTTCAGGAAGTGATGAGAGTGTAGAAGCGAGAAGGAGTTGTACAGCGTTGTTCTTCCCTCATTCCTGCTTTCACTCCGTCTGCTTCACTGACTTTAGCATCTGTTTAGTATCTGTGTGACTGTCGCCACCTAGCGTGGTGGAGGTGAACGGCGCTTTATTCACTCAGCTCTGGCTGAGCCTGATTACTGCTAAGAGCTGTGATGGAAACGTGCTGAACGGTTCTGGTTCTGATCCGTCATGGTAAACATCTGAGGACGTCGCATCGCTACCAGGCATGTTGGTACCAACTGGTCCCGAGGTTCTACCCGTCTGCATCAGTACCGAGCTGTCAGCCTGTCTTCATGGTGATACACACACAGTCAGAGGCCTCCTCAGAACCGCTGCGACACAGACTGCTACAGGAGAGCCACAGCGTCATCTACAATAAAGGTTCTAAACAGAGAGCCAGGTGGAACCAAGGCCCAATAACGCTGGTTCTGGTTCTGACTGAACGTCCTTTTAGCGGATTCTACAGGCTTGGGTTCTACCCAGTTCTACCGGGATTTAATAGATTCTATGAGGTTCTACCAGCTATTCATCATTCTGATGATTAAAATCTATCAGGAGGTTCTGAAGTCGACCTGCTGAGCAGAACATCTGGCGTAGCGTTTCCGACCTGAAAGCATCGAGGCAGGATGTGGTCGGCCAGTCACACACACACACACACACACACACAGTAACACACACACACACACAGTAACACACACACACACACACACACACACACACACAGTAACACACACACACACACAGTAACACACACACACACACACACACACACACACACACACAGGAAACTCTGGGTTAAAAACTGCAGACAGAATTTATGCTGACTCATGCAAACTAAGCTCCTCCCCCTTGGGTTTAAAAATCTCAGATATTTTCATACCAAATCTGTTTTCCTGTTTTCCTATAAAGTACTGAGAACTACTGTCAGCACCGGGTTCTGGAGCTGATCTGGATTTAAAGCATGAAACAAGATGCAGGCGCTGGATTATGACATCACTCTGAGCTGTTCAGGTAGGGCGCAGGTAATCCGGTCCGGTCCGGTACTCACATGTGGGTCATGACCTTGTGCAGGAAGACGCCGTCCACCAGCTCCATGAACATGCTGACCCGGTCCGTATCGTCACCAGAACCCAGCGGGCCCAGCGTGCGTACCTGCAGACACACAGGTAGGAAACCTCACACACCTGGAGAATAGGCTCCTCCCCTTCTTCTGGTTCTACAGGAACATCTGGGACCAGAACCGGTCCAGAGCCTGGTTCTGCTGTAGAAGAGTCTGACCATTACAGAACCATGAAGCCCCGCCCACATGATGATGTCATATGGTTTAATACTGAGGGATGGATTCTGGTTCTGATGGATCCAGTTCAGGTTCCTCCGTCCTGATCCAGAACCTGCTGCTGTCAGGCAGAACCGGGTCAGATTACAGCCCGTGTAATCAGAGCCCGGCTCCAGGTCCGTTTGCACAACACACTGTCACCAAGGCAACCACCGGGCCTGAACCGCTCCATCAGAACCAGAACCTGCTGGCTGCAGCTGGACCCAACAGAACCTTTCCACCTCAGAATCATCAGCCTGGTCCGACCAGAACCTCATGTTCCTGTCTGATACCTCATCAACGGGTTAACCAGTTTAACCTAAACTAGTTACTGTTCAATAACCTAGTTAACCTAGACTCACCTCCAGCTACCAGCGTTACTATAATTAACCTGGACTAGTTAGCAACACGTTAACCTAGTTAATCTGGAGTAGGTCGTGTTACTAATCACCTAGTTAAACTGAATGTTTTAAGAACCAGGTTAACCTGCACTAGTTAGTGTTTTATTTAGCATGTTAACCTGCACTAGTTAGTGTTTTAATGGCCAGGTTAACCTGCACTAGTTAGTGTTTTAATGGCCAGGTTAACCTGCACTAGTTAGTGTATTAATGGCCAGGTTAACCTGCACTAGTTAGTGTTTTATTTGCAGGTTAACCCGCCCTAGTTAGTATTTTAATGACCAGGTTAACCTGCACTAGTTAGTGTATTAATGGCCAGGTTAACCTGCACTAGTTATTGTATTAATGGCCAGGTTAACCTGCACTAGTTAGTGTATTAATGGCCAGGTTAACCCGCCCTAGTTAGTATTTTAATGGCCAGGTTAACCTGCACTAGTTAGTGTATTAATGGCCAGGTTAACCTGCACTAGTTAGTGTATTAATGGCCAGGTTAACCTGCACTAGTTAGTGTTTTATTTGCAGGTTAACCCGTCCTAGTTAGTATTTTAATGACCAGGTTAACCTGCACTAGTTATTGTATTAATGGCCAGGTTAACCTGCACTAGTTAGTGTATTAATGGCCAGGTTAACCTGCACTAGTTAGTGTATTAATTGCCAGGTTAACCTGCACTAGTTAGTGTTTTATTTGCAGGTTAACCCGTCCTAGTTAGTATTTTAATGGCCAGGTTAACCTGCACTAGTTATTGTATTAATGACCAGGTTAACCCGCACTAGTTAGTGTTTTACTGGACAGGTTAACCCGCCCAAGTTAGTGTTTTAATGGCCAGGTTAACCTGCACTAGTTAGTGTTTTAATGGCCAGGTTAACCTGCACTAGTTAGTGTTTTAATGACCAGGTTAACCTGCACTAGTTAGTGTTTTAATGGCCAGGTTAACCTGCCTAGTATGTATTAATCCAGGTAACACAGTGTCAGCATAGTTATTAATGCCAGGTTAACCCGCACTAGTTAGTGTATTAATGGCCAGGTTAACCTGCACTAGTTAGTGTATTAATGGCCAGGTTAACCTGCACTAGTTAGTGTATTAATGGCCAGGTTAACCTGCACTAGTTAGTGTATTAATGGCCAGGTTAACCTGCACTAGTTAGTGTATTAATGGCCAGGTTAACCTGCACTAGTTAGTGTTTTAATGGCCAGGTTAACCCGCACTAGTTAGTGTATTAATGGCCAGGTTAACCCGCACTAGTTAGTGTTTTAATTACCAGGTTAACCCGCACTAGTTAGTGTTTTACTGGACAGGTTAACCTGCACTAGTTAGTGTATTAATGGCCAGGTTAACCCGCACTAGTTAGTGTTTTAATGGCCAGGTTAACCCGCACTAGTTAGTGTTTTAATGACCAGGTTAACCTGCACTAGTTAGTGTATTAATGGCCAGGTTAACCTGCACTAGTTAGTGTATTAATGACCAGGTTAACCTGCACTAGTTAGTGTATTAATGGCCAGGTTAACCTGCACTAGTTAGTGTATTAATGGCCAGGTTAACCTGCACTAGTTAGTGTATTAATGGCCAGGTTAACCTGCACTAGTTAGTGTATTAATGGCCAGGTTAACCCGCACTAGTTAGTGTATTAATGACCAGGTTAACCCGCACTAGTTAGTGTTTTACTGGACAGGTTAACCTGCACTAGTTAGTGTATTAATGGCCAGGTTAACCTGCACTAGTTAGTGTATTAATGGCCAGGTTAACCCGCACTAGTTAGTGTATTAATGGCCAGGTTAACCTGCACTAGTTAGTGTATTAATGGCCAGGTTAACCTGCACTAGTTAGTGTTTTAATGGCCAGGTTAACCCGCACTAGTTAGTGTTTTACTGGACAGGTTAACCCGCCCTAGTTAATGTATTAATGACCAGGTTAACCCGCACTAGTTCTTGTTTTACTGGACAGGTTAACCCGCCCTAGCTAGTGTATTAATGACCAGGTTAACCCGCACTAGTTCGTGTTTTACTGGACAGGTTAACCCGCCCTAGTTAGTGTATTAATGCCAGGTTAACCTGCACTAGTTAGTGTTTTAATGGCCAGGTTAACCGCACTAGTTAGTGTTTTAATTACAAGGTTAACCCGCACTAGTTAGTGTTTTAATTACCAGTTAACCCGCACTAGTAGTGTTTACTGGACAGGTTAACCAGCCCTAGCTAGTGTATTAATGACCATGTTAACCTGCACTAGTTAGTGTTTTACTGGACAGGTTAACCCGCCCTAGTTGTGTATTAATGACCAGGTTAACCTGCACTAGTTAGTGTATTAATGACCAGGTTAACCCGCACTAGTTAGTGTTTTACTGGACAGGTTAACCCGCCCTAGCTAGTGTATTAATGACCAGGTTAACCCGCACTAGTTCGTGTTTTACTGGACAGGTTAACCCGCCCTAGTTAGTGTATTAATGACCAGGTTAACCCGCACTAGTTCGTGTTTTACTGGACAGGTTAACCCGCCCTAGCTAGTGTATTAATGACCAGGTTAACCCGCACTAGTTCGTGTTTTACTGGACAGGTTAACCCGCCCTAGTTAGTGTATTAATGGCCAGGTTAACCTGCACTAGTTAGTGTTTTAATGGCCAGGTTAACCTGCACTAGTTAGTGTTTTAATTACAAGGTTAACCCGCACTAGTTAGTGTTTTAATTACCAGGTTAACCCGCACTAGTTCGTGTTTTACTGGACAGGTTAACCTGCCCTAGCTAGTGTATTAATGACCAGGTTAACCCGCACTAGTTCGTGTTTTACTGGACAGGTTAACCCGCCCTAGTTAGTGTATTAATGACCAGGTTAACCCGCACTAGTTAGTGTTTTAACTACCAGGTTAACCCGCACTAGTTAGTGTTTTACTGGACAGGTTAACCCGCCCTAGTTAGTGTATTAATGACCAGGTTAACCCGCACTAGTTCGTGTTTTACTGGACAGGTTAACCCGCCCTAGCTAGTGTATTAATGACCAGGTTAACCCGCACTAGTTCGTGTTTTACTGGACAGGTTAACTCGCCCTAGCTAGTGTATTAATGACCAGGTTAACCCGCACTAGTTAGTGTTTTACTGGACAGGTTAACCCGCCCTAGTTAATGTATTAATGACCAGGTTAACCCGCACTAGTTCTTGTTTTACTGGACAGGTTAACCCGCCCTAGCTAGTGTATTAATGACCAGGTTAACCCGCACTAGTTCGTGTTTTACTGGACAGGTTAACCCGCCCTAGTTAGTGTATTAATGGCCAGGTTAACCCGCACTAGTAGTGTATTAATGACCAGGTTAACCTGCACTAGTTAGTGTTTTACTGGACAGGTTAACTCGCACTAGTTAGTGTATTAATGACCAGGTTAACCCGCACTAGTTAGTGTTTTATTTGCAGGTTAACCCGCCCTAGCTAGTGTATTAATGACCAGGTTAACCCGCACTAGTTCGTGTTTTACTGGACAGGTTAACCCGCCCTAGTTAGTGTATTAATGACCAGGTTAACCCGCACTAGTTAGTGTTTAACTACCAGTTAACCGCACTAGTTAGTGTTTTACTGACAGGTTAACCCGCCCTAGTTAGTGTATTAATGACCAGGTTAACCCGCCCTAGCTAGTGTATTACTGGACAGGTTAACCCGCCCTAGTTAGTGTATTAATGACCAGGTTAACCCGCACTAGTTCGTGTTTTACTGGACAGGTTAACCCGCCCTAGTTAGTGTATTAATGACCAGGTTAACCCGCACTAGTTTGTGTAGCAGCAGGTAAACTCACCCACACCACCAGCGGGGACTCCATGAAGGAGGCCAACAGCGCGGACAGGGTCACATCCATCGTCGGTCATCAATCACTGATCAATCCGCTGATCGATCCGGATCAAAGTCACCGCGGGGCATCAGCCCCCCCTCCCCTCCCCTCCCCTCCCTGCGTACAGCCCAGCAGCAGCAGCTCACTATTGTCTCACCGGGTCCCCACAGTGAGAGTGAAACGTGGAGGAAAAACGGGTAAAAAGCAGCTGATCCGGGTCGGAACCTCTCCCACTGAGGCTTTACAAAGTTCTGGAGTCGGTACCGTTAGATTACCCGCTAGTTTAAAGCGTTTCTGCTGCGGCTGGCGGACAAACACTTGATCCAAACTTCGCTCGGATAGTTGATTGTGTTACCAAGGAGACCAAATCGGACCGTAAAGTGCACAAAAGCGCGGGAAAGTCATAAAACATAAACGATCCGATAAGAAACGCTGAAGAACTTCGGCAGAACCGGGTCAAAGTACTGTCCCCGCTGTCGTCTCCATCCGGACCGAGTCCTCACCGCTCCAACTGTCTCCATCAACCTGTGAGACCCGAGAACACAGGGAAGGCGGAGCGACAGCTGGAGCAGCCAATCACATACAGGCCACAGCACCAGCTCCCGCCTTCTCTACTCAGCCAGCCAATCAGGGAGAAGGTGTTCACATTGGAGCTGACGTCACTATCAGCCGAAGCAAAGCGATGCCAAAGAGCTCGGATGAAACAAGATGGTAACCGCCCGGCGCGGGAAACGGTCGGTTCTGGTTGAACTGGACCGTTTCCAGGATTTGCCGCCAGTTTTACGGATTGTTTTGACAGTTTCTGTTAGGTTTTTTTTGTTTTTGTTGCTGTAAATTTTCCCACTGATTACTGTTTTTCACCCCAACGTTGTATTTTACCTTTTCTCTTCTTAGTATGTTACAAATAGGGAGGCAAAAGGGCCGAACCGTTCTAATGTAGAACCAGTTAAAGTTAACCGATACGTAAGATGTAGAAACTGTTATAATTTCACAGAAAATGCTTATTTTTCACCTGAAATTTTATTTTAGAGGTCATTGTTTTTTGTTTCAACAACGAGAAAAGAAAAGAAAAGCCGTCATTCATTCATTTATTTTTTTATGGTAAAGCATCAGCTTTGGTACCGGCAAGTAATCAAAACCAAGTATCGGTAACGTATCGCTTTGAAAAACAAACAAAGACACATCCTCCACAGTCAGACGGATTTAAATATTCATATTTTAGCATTTATTTTTAAATACTTTTAAATGTTCCACCTCACCTCTAAATTCTTGTCTTCTGTTTTTAATCAATATTTTAAGAATAAATTGACCCTGTCTGCTTTCTGGTTATTTTGCCCTCTATGAATGTACATAACTTTAAAAACAATTTTTTATTTATGGTTATCCCGCGCTACAGTTGTGTGTTTTCCAGCAGACAGGTTCATGCTCTCACTATGAACAATAACTAATTATTACTGGTTGCTAATGGTAACCAGAACCATTATCTCATCATTGCTACATTTGCACAAAAGTTGTACACGCAGTTTTAGATAACGCTTCTGTTTTATTGCACACAATTCTCCTGTTTGGGGATTTTATTGTAATTTCTGTTTATATGTGTGGCAACATGTTCATGTTTTCCGGGACTGTATCAAATCTTATCTTTTTAATAAAACATGTTCACATCTGCAGGTTAACAGATGAGAGGACGGTACATCCCATAATATGATCAGGTATCCAGACAGAAGAATCCCCGTCTGGCTGTGAGACGTTGCGTGTCGGTGGCAGGTAATCATCTTGTTCTTGCGCTCTCTGATTTGTGTTGCACACTCAAAGGGAAACCAAAGATCAGCGCAGATTAAAGGTTAGATGCAAATGTGCAGCAATGAAGGCTGGAGGAGCTGCAGCACCAGGGGTACTTTCTGCTTCCGCCTCCAAGCTTGAGCTGTAGAAAGGACCCCAGGCTGCAGGGGCCAAAGAGAGGCTTTAATTCACACTCGGTCACGTTCATGAGAAAACAGCGGACAACAAAAGGAAAAGTTGAGAGAGGCAGTAAAGAAACCGCTGATCACACGTGGTGACAGAAAAACCACAGCGCCACCCGGCGGTCATTTGTTTGTACTACAACTGATACTCTTAAAATGGCTCTTAACCCGGCACACAGACATGGATGGATTATGGACGCTCCGGGTCTTTGGAGGCCCATTGTGGATGGATGATGGATCTGGTCTGTTCCTACTTTCTCTCAGTAGAGAACATCAGTTCTGTTGCTCTTTCTGTATCTCTGTTATGTATTCTCCAAACCACAGACGGTCTCGGCAGATAACCGCTTATGCTGAGCCTGGTTCTGCTGGAGGTTTCTTCCTGTTAAAAGGGAGTTTTTCCTTCCCACTGTCACTTCATGCTTGCTCAGTGTGAGGGATTGCTGAGAATTACACGACGCAATCTTCTGTGGTTCTCTAATTTCTACATTAAACATTGTATTGTAATAACTCTTCTTGTAAAGTGACTTGAGATGACATCTGTTGTGAAACGGCGCTATATAAATAAACTGAATAGAAATTGAATGATGGATGGATGGATGGATGATGGATGGATGGATGAATGATGGATGATGGATGGATGAATGATGGATGATGGATGGATGAATGATGGATGGATGGATGATGGATGGATGGATGATGGATGGATGAATGATGGATGATGGATGGATGAATGATGGATGGATGGATGGATGGATGATGGATGAATGATGGATGGATGAATGAATGGATGGATGAATGAATGGATGGATGATGGACGGATGGATGATGGATGTGGATGAATGATGGACGGATGGATGATGGATGATGGATGGATGACGGATGGATGATGGATGGATGATGGATGGATGAAAGATGGATGATGGATGGATGACGGATGGATGATGGATGACGGATGGATGATGGATGGATGACAGATGGATGGATGATGGATGGATGGATGAAGGATGGATGATGGATGGATGACGGATGGATGATGGATGGATGATGGATGGATGAAGGATGGATGATGGATGATGGATGGATGACAGATGGATGGATGATGGATGGATGGATGAAGGATGGATGATGGATGGATGACGGATGGATGATGGATGGATGATGGATGGATGAAGGATGGATGATGGATGATGGATGGATGACAGATGGATGGATGAT
Organism: Apricaphanius iberus; assembly: GCA_028564705.1. Classification (NCBI taxonomy): domain Eukaryota; kingdom Metazoa; phylum Chordata; class Actinopteri; order Cyprinodontiformes; family Aphaniidae; genus Apricaphanius; species Apricaphanius iberus. Next base: position 51,173 of record JAPXFQ010001373.1, on the reverse strand, counting down.
GGATGGATGGATGAAGGATGGATGATGGATGGATGACGGATGGATGATGGATGGATGATGGATGGATGAAGGATGGATGATGGATGATGGATGGATGACAGATGGATGGATGATGGATGGATGGATGAAGGATGGATGATGGATGGATGACGGATGGATGATGGATGGATGATGGATGGATGAAGGATGGATGATGGATGATGGATGGATGACAGATGGATGGATGATGGATGGATGGATGAAGGATGGATGATGGATGGATGACGGATGGATGATGGATGGATGATGGATGGATGAAGGATGGATGATGGATGATGGATGGATGACAGATGGATGGATGATGGATGGATGGATGAAGGATGGATGATGGATGGATGACGGATGGATGATGGATGGATGATGGATGGATGACGGATGGATGAATGATGGATGGATGATGGATGGATGATGGATGGATGGATGACGGATGAATGATGGATGGATGAATGATGGATGGATGATGGATGGATGGATGATGGATGAAGGATGAATGATGGATGGATGATGGATGGATGACGGATGGATGAATGATGGATGGATGATGGATGGATGACGGATGGATGACGGATGGATGACGGATGGATGGATGACGGATGAATGATGGATGGATGACGGATGAATGATGGATGGATGATGGATGGATGAATGATGGATGACGGACGGATGGATGAAGGATGGATGAATGACGGATGGATGATGGATGAATGATGGATGGATGACGGATGGATGACGGACAGATGGATGAATGATGGATGGATGATGGATGAATGATGGATGGATGACGGACGGATGGATGAATGATGGATGGATGAATGATGGATGAATGATGGATGGATGATGGATGAATGATGGATGGATGATGGATGGATGATGGATGGATGGATGAATGATGGATGGATGGATGATGGATGAATGATGGATGACGGACGGATGGATGAATGATGGATGATGGATGGATGATGGATTGATGGATGGATGGATGATGGATGGATGACGGATGGATGGATGATGGATGGATGATGGATGGATGGATGATGGATGGATGATGGATGGATGATGGATGGATGAATGATGGTTGGATGATGGATGGATGAATGATGGATGATGGATGGATGGATGGATGGATGATGATGGATGGATTGATGAATGAATGTGGATGGATGATGGATGGATGATGAATGATGGATGATGGATGGATGATGATGATGATGGATGGATGATGGATGGATGATGGATGGATGAATGGATGGATGGATGATGGATGGATGATGGATGGATGATGGATGGTTGATGGATGGATGATGGATGGATGGATGATGGATGAATGATGGATGGATGATGGATGATGGATGGATGATGGATGGATGGATGATGGATGATGGATGGATAATGGATGGATGGATGATGGATGGATGGATGATGGATGATGGATGGATGGATGATGGATGATGGATGGATGGATGGATGGATGGATGGATGGATGGATGATGGATGATGGATGGATGGATGGATGATGGATGGATGATGGATGGATGGATGATGGATGATGGATGGATGATGGATGGATGGATGATGGATGGATGGATGGATGGATGATGGATGGATGGATGATGGATGGATGGATGATGGATGATGGATGGATGGATGATATGGATGAATGGATGGATGGATGATGGATGGATGAAGGATGGATGAATGATGGATTGAATGGATGGATGAATGATGGATGGATGGATGGATGGATGAAGGATGGATGAAGGATGGATGATGGATGGATGAAGGATGGATGATGGATGAAGGATGGATGAAGGATGGATGATGGATGGATGAAGGATGGATGATGGATGGATGAAGGATGGATGATGGATGGATGAAGGATGGATGATGGATGGATGAAGGATGGATGATGGATGAAGGATGGATGAAGGATGGATGATGGATGGATGAAGGATGGATGAATGATGGATGAAGGATGGATGAAGGATGGATGATGGATGGATGGATGAAGGATGGATGATGGATGGATGGATGGATGATGGATGGATGGATGAAGGATGGATGAAGGATGGATGGATGGATTGATGGATGGATGATGACTGATGGATGGATGGATGATTGATGGATGGATGATGGATGGATGGATGGATGATGGATGGATGGATGATGGATGGATGGATGAAGGATGAATGGATGATGGATGGATGGATGGATGGATGATGGATGAATGGATGATGGATGGATGGATGAAGGATGGATGGATGATATGGATGATGGATGATGGATGGATGATGGATGGATGATGGATGGATGATGGATGGATGATGGATGGATGATGGATGGATGATGATGGATGATGGATGGATGATGGATGGATGATGGATGGATGATGGATGGATGGATGATGGATGGATGATGATGGATGGATGGATGAATGATGGTGGATGTATGGATGGATGAATGATGGATGATGGGATGGATGGATGAAGGATGGTGATGATGGATGGATGATGGATGAATGTGGATGGATGATGGATGGATGATGGATGGATGATGGATGACGGATGGATGATGGATGGATGATGGATGGATGATGGATGGATGATGGATGATGGATGGATGATGGATGGATGATGGATGGATGATGGATGGATGATGGATGGATGAAGGATGGATGATGGATGGATGACGGATGGATGGATGAATGATGGATGGTATGGATGAGGGGATGAATGATGGATGATGGAGGATGGATGAAATGATGGATGATGGATGGATGACGGATGGATGGATGATGGATGGATGATGGATGGATGAATGATGGATGGATGATGGATGGATGATGGATGGATGAATGATGGATGGATGATGGATGGATGACGGATGGATGATGGATGGATGGATGATGGATGAATGATGGATGGATGACGGATGAATGATGGATGGATGATGGATGGATGAATGATGGATGACGGATGGATGGATGAATGATGGATGGATGATGGATGGATGATGGATGGATGAAGGATGGATGAATGACGGATGGATGATGGATGAATGATGGATGGATGATGGATGGATGATGGATGGATGACGGATGGATGGATGAATGATGGATGGATGATGGATGGATGATGGATGGATGAATGATGGATGAATGATGGATGAATGATGGATGGATGGATGATGGTGGATGAAGGATGGATGAAGGATGGATGAAGGATGGATGGATGAAGGATGGATGATGGATGGATGAAGGATGGATGGATGAAGGATGGATGATGGATGTATGAAGGATGGATGGATGAAGGATGGATGAAGGATGGATGGATGAAGGATGGATGGATGAATGATGGATGGATGGATTAAGGATGGATGGATGAAGGATGGATGGATGAAGGATGGATGAAGGATGGATGAAGGATGGATGGATGGATGAAGGATGGATGGATGAAGGATGGATGAAGGATGGATGAAGGATGGATGGATGAAGGATGGATGATGGATGGATGAAGGATGGATGGATGAAGGATGGATGATGGATGTATGAAGGATGGATGGATGAAGGATGGATGAAGGATGGATGGATGAAGGATGGATGGATGAATGATGGATGGATGGATTAAGGATGGATGGATGAAGGATGGATGGATGAAGGATGGATGAAGGATGGATGAAGGATGGATGGATGGATGAAGGATGGATGGATGAAGGATGGATGAAGGATGGATGAAGGATGGATGGATGAAGGATGGATGATGGATGGATGAAGGATGGATGGATGAAGGATGGATGAAGGATGGATGGATGAAGGATGGATGATGGATGGATGATGGATGGATGATGGATGAATGATGGAGGTGGATGATGGATGGAATGATGGATGGATGATGGATGTGATGGATGGATGATGGAGATGGATGATGGATGGATGGATGGAGGATGATGGATGGATGGATGATGTGAATGATGGATGGATGAATGATGGATGATGGATGAGGATGGATGGATGAATGATGGATGAATAGATGGATGATGGATGGATGGATGGATGGATGGATGGATGAATGGATGGATGATGGATGGATGAATGATGGATGAATAGATGGATGATGGATGGATGATGGATGGATGGATGATGGATGAATAGATGGATGATGGATGGATGATGGATGGATGAATGGTGGATGAATGATGGATGAATGATGGATGGATGGATGGATGATGGATGAATGGATGGATGATGGATGGATGATGGATGGATGAATGATGGATGAATGGATGGATGATGGATGGATGATGGATGGATGGATGATGGATGAATGGATGGATGATGGATGGATGATGGATGGATTGATGGATGATATGAATGATGGATGGATGATGGATGGATGAATGGATGTGGAAATGATGGATGGATGATGGATGGATGGATGGATGGATGATGGATGGATGGATGATGGATGGATGGATGGATGGATGATGGATGATGGATGGATGATGGATGGATGATGGATGGATGGATGGATGATGGATGGATGATTGATGGATGGATGGATGATGGATGAATGGATGGATGAATGATGGATGGATGGTATGATGATGGATGATGGATGGATGATGGATGGATGATGGATGGATGAATGATGGATGACGGACGGATGGATGAATGATGGATGATGGATGGATGATGGATGGATGATGGATGAATGATGGATGGATGATGGATGAATGATGGATGGATGAATGATGGATGAATGATGGATGGATGATGGATGGATGGATGATGGATGGATGATGGATGGATGATGGATGAATGATGGATGGATGACGGACGGATGGATGATGGATGGATGATGGATGGATGATGGATGGATGAATGATGGATGACGGACGGATGGATGAATGATGGATGACGGATGGATGAATGACGGATGACGGATGAATGATGGATGGATGGATGATGGATGAATGATGGATGAATGACGGATGGATGATGGATGATTGATGGATGGATGAAGGATGGATGGATGGATGGATGATGGATGGATGATGGATGGATGACGGATGGATGGATGAATGATGGATGAATGATGGATGGATGATGGATGGATGGATGGATGATGGATGGATGACGGACGGATGGATGATGGATGGATGATGGATGGATGATGGATGGATGGATGACGGATGGATGATGGATGGATGGATGGATGATGGATGGGTGATGGACGGATGGATGATGGATGGATGATGGATGGATGGATGAATGATGGATGAATGATGGATGGATGACGGATGGATGGATGAATGATGGATGAATGATGGATGGATGATGGAGGTTTCTACCTGAGCTGATGTTTCAGTGAAGCAATAACCCTAAAACACGACGTCATCCATCTTGTTTCCTTCTGACAGGAACGATGGTTTGATCCTCCTGCTCTGCGACCATCAGTGAGGTGTAGACGGTAACATCTGGACTTTACAGATGTTGATCTGATGCACCTGCTCGTTGCTATGGTTACTTATAAAACAGCAAAAAAGTAACAGGGAATACTTTCATAAGCAAAGAGATTAGAAGGAAAAGTTTGGGAAACATTAGAAAGAGACGCAGACCTGCTCCTCCCACTAACTAACAGGTAAACTACACAGGTAGATCTAAAACACAGCAGCCAATCAGATTCTATACGTTATCTATTTATTCCTTCATTGTGAATATCAAAACAGGAAATGATTTAAAGAGGTGATTTCAGAAGAAAACAATTTACATTCAATACGAGCTCCCTTAGCCCCGCCTCCATGGTCCTCCTGGACCAATAGCAGACAGGCCACCACCTTTAATCTTATTGGTGCTTTCTGAACTTCATGGATCTATAATAATAATACAAATATATAAAGGCTCTACAGCACAGTGATGACAGGTCTAGTTAAGGTCAGAATAATACTGCACCGTCCTCAGGGACAGCCACACACACACACACACACACACACACACACACCCACACTAACTATGGGTTTCCTTCACAATGATCACAGGAGGATCAGCTGCTGCTTAGGGTTCTAAAAACCAGTCTGTCTCCAGTCTGACCAGTATGGGAGCAGATGTGCAGCAGGTGCATGATGGCGCAGGTTAGAACCTGCTTCGTCTGACATGAAACCAAAAGGTTCTGAGCGTCCTGGATCTGCTAGCTGTGTGTCTTCTGGGTCACTAAAACCTCCATCCAGAACCAGCGACAGCCTGGTTTAGGACCCAGCCGCTCCGTGTGGTCAGCAGGTGGCGCTGTAGCTTCTATACCAGGGCGTCGGCCATGTTTGTTTCCTGAAACAGCTGATCGACGATCATGTGACCAACAGGAAGGGATCATTACTTCAACCGAGCTTGGTCTGGTCTAATTTCTGGATTACAGAACTGAAACAACCTCGGTCTGGTCTAATATCTGGATTACAGAACTGAAACAACCTCAGCCTGGTCTAATTTCTGGGTTCCAGAACTTTACTAAACCCGGCCTGGTCTAATTTCTGGGTTCTAAAACTTTACTAAACCCGGCCTGGTCTAATTTCTGAATTCTAGACTTTACTAAACCCGGCCTGGTCTAATTTCTGGGTTCCAGAACTTTACTAAACCCGGCCTGGTCTAATTTCTGGGTTCTAAAACTTTATTAAACCCGGCCTGGTCTAATTTCTGGGTTCCAGAACTTTACTAAACCCGGCCTGGTCTAATTTCTGGGTTCCAGAACTTTACTAAACCCGGCCTGGTCTAATTTCTGGGTTCTAAAACTTTATTAAACCCGGCCTGGTCTAATTTCTGGGTTCCAGTACTTTACCAAACCCCGTCTAGTCTAATTTCTGGGATCCAGAACTGTTCAGTCATGACGTCGGGTCGGCCCGATGAGGACCGGTCCCAGACTGGGACAGGACTTTGGTTCTGGGATGACTAACCTGGTTCTGATGGGAGGTCCAATGCTCCTTTCCACATGAACAGTCAACACGTTGCTATGGGAACCGCCAGTTTCTGTCCAATCGGCCCAGAAGAGGAGGGAATCACCATAGCAACCAGTGACTCAGTGTTAGTCAGCGGTTTAACAGGACTACCTGACCCGTTTTCTAACCGTTTAATGTTTGTGAGCGGGACAACCGCTAATGAGTACCTGCTGCAATGCTCCGTAACTCCTGAGGGGGGCGCTAGACAGCGTGGAGACAGTTACTAACCAAACGATGATATTATTGTGCATCAATATATTTCTAGTAAAAAGTGTTTTCATTGTTAAATGTGTGACGTTTAAACAGAACAATAGGGGGCGCTCTAAAGGAGAGCAGCACCACCGATGGGAGCTGCAAGGATCTACAGTTAAAACCCGGTTGGAACTGGAACCAGAACCCGGTCGGTCCGTGAGACGGGCCTCAGATATCAGCGCTGCTGTTCCAAAGATCTGATCCGATTCAGGAAAAGTTTATGGAAAAGTCCAGAAGGTGGGAGGAGCTTAAAGGTTTCTGGAGATGATTCACAGCTTTCTAATAAACAGAAAAATGCTTAAATTACTTTAAATAATATTTATAAGAAATCAAAGATTGGTCTGAGTTAATTTGTAACCAGATTATTGAAACTGAAAAGTTATTTTCTTGAACAATTTTCAGTAGATTGGGGTTGAGAAGGTTTTTAGTTTAGATTAAAATGTTTTGATTTAAAGCAGTGCTTGTTTAATGTGATGTAAAAACGTTTGTAATAAAATTTGAAAACTAGATTCATGGGTTCTTCACTATTCCCAGTTATTAATAATCCGTCACTTTAAATGTTTGGCCTGAAGTTGAATTTTAAAATGATTTTTCTTTGCTCTGAATGAGGTCGATGCTGGGAGCCTGAGGGGCGGAGTCAGGACGTCATAGCCCCGCCCCCCGGGCCGGCTCAGCGCAGCCAGGAGCAGGGCACCCACTGCGGCTCGGTGTCCAGCTTGTTGATAAGCCGCAGCAGCTCGCCGTACGCCTTGTCCAGGTCCGTGTTGACGATGACGCCGTCGAACAGGTGGCCGCAGCTCTGCTCCATCTCCCGCGCCTTCTCGATGATGTCACGTAGCTCCTCGGGCTGCACCACAAACACAGGGGGGGGGTCAGGGACAGGCTGGGTTAAACGGTCCTACCAGAACCTGCTGGGGCGGGCCCAGACCTTGGGGTTCTTGTTGTCCTTCAGCAGCAGAGCTCGAAGACGCTCCTGGGAGGGCGGCGCGATGAAGATGATGTACGGCTTCAGGTCGGAGCTCCGCAGCACCTTCAGGGCCTGCAGGGGAAACCAGAACCTTCAGAACACAGACGGTCGGGGAGCCTCTGGCTGTAGAGCGCCACCTACCTGCGTGTGCAGACACAGCACGCAGATTTTTCCAGTGTTGATGACCTGCCTCACAGAGTCCGTGCTGGTCCCATAAAGGTTCTTCTCAAACTCGCCGGACTCGATCAGCTTCCCTGAGAACGAAACCAGCACAGGTCAGAAAAACAAGGAGTGACGATTGCTTCGGCGGCCACTAGAGACCGCCACAGACCCCACTGAAACATTCCCCTTTAATCAGCTCCAGACTATGAACCAAAACCAGTTTGGTCTAAACTTCTATCTGGATGTAGTGGAGCGTTCACACTGCCACAAGCATCAACGTCCAGAACGGCGAGCTTACATGTTTACTCTCTGCGGTATTTTGGTTGAGCAAATTTTGGAAACTTTTGCTGCTTTCCAAGCTTCAAAGAGGCAAAAGCTAGCAACGCAGAAGCTAAGCTAGCTGTCCTCTGAGCGTCAATCTCCCTGTAGTGACGTCGCAGTTGGGTGCTGGACGTAGTCTATCTTCAGCAAATAAACTCTAGATGTGTTTAAAACAATGACGGATCAACAGAGGAAGCTTTGCAAGCTTGAGCCTTAAAAATGTATAAGATGCAAACTAGTCACTTTGTGAGCGATTTTTTAACACGGACAAAGCGCACGGTGGGAACGCGGCTTTAGTCTTAACGGCAGAAATGGATCAGTTTCTATTGTATGGAGGAGTTAGGGCCCAAAACCTGACGGTTCCATCTCTAACGGGCTGTGTTATCCTGAGCTATCTCTGTACTACAGGTTTAGACTGTTGGAGGACAGACTGAACACTTTTCCTCTCCTACTTTTCTCTCCTACTACTCTCCAGATATATTTTTTCTGCTGTTATTATGATTGTTAACCCAGTTTTCTCTCAGTATTTTTATCCCCATAGATGCTCCACATGGTCTGGTATCCTGCTCAGCTACAGCGCCCCCTGCTGGATGGGGAACATCGGTCCAGATGATGCTCTAAGTCACCGATCATCCTCCACGTCCTGTTATGACGGATGACTGTGAAGTAAACGACTACGCAGGGGAATGTCGCTAAATGTTGGTCCAGAAGGAATGAATCCTGCTGATCAACGACTCGATCTGCTGAGTTTCCTCTCATAGAAAACTTCTAAACTGATCAGAACTGTTAGGCATTCACCAGATTAAAAAAAACAAAAACAAGACAAACATCTAAAAACAAGAAAAATGAGACGACAGGAAGTCTCACCAGCCGTTAGCTCTGCTTCAAACGCCTGACGGGACACAAAGTGGTAATCTCTACCACTGACTTCACCTTCTCTACGGCTCCGCGTTGTGTCTGCATCACACAGCAAGACAGAACAAGAAAACATGCTAAATACCTGCATTAAGAAATACGTCATTTAATAATACATGTGAGAATTTATTTTTTTATCCTTAAGACTAAATATGAAATACAGATATTAAATTAGTCAAAGAAATGTACCATTACATTCAGTTAGCAAATGTTTTTATCCAAAGCGACTTACAAATGAGGAAAATAAGCATAAACTAGATCAGGGTCACACAGTGTTAGAAAGCACTGAAACAAAGAAATGTGTCATCAGCACAGAGCTAAACAGATGAGTTTAACAGGGGAAGCAGTGCTGTACAGAAGGAAAGATGAGGACAGATTGAGAGTAGAGGCCCAAGAACAGAGCCCTGAGGAACACCAGAGGAGAAGAGGATTCCTCCCTCTGCCTGGAAGCTTTGAATGTTGGACTAGTCAAGCGGGATTTACCATGTTACAGGCTGCAGAAAGCCGTTAGCGTTAGCGTAGCTACAGACAGGAGGGAAAGGTGTTCTGGAACCAGACGGGTTAGCGCCACCAAGCTTAGAAATACAGAAAATAAACTCTGTATGTAGAAATAAAAACTGAAAATAAATGATTAAAATGAACAAATGACAAAAATAACTACAGAAAGCTGAATAATAAAGATTAAATATGGAGGTAGTGAGAATAATTTTTTATTAAACAAAAATAACTAAAAACAATCAGAACGTCCAGCAGACGTAAACAGAACCAGAGGTTTATTCCTGATTTGGACCGTTTGGGTCCATCAGAACTTTGTGTGTGTTGAAGGTCTTACGAGGCACAGCACCAGCGAAGCGTTCTGGTTGGCTGTTGAGGAGTCTCTGCTTAAGCTCCGCCTGCCCACAGCTGTTTGGACCAATCAGAGCGATCGGACGCTTCCTATTGGCCGGCTGGTGATACAGAGCCATCTCCTCATAGGTCAGAATTTCATCATCCATATCTGGAACAGAGCAGAACACAGAGTTGGTGTTAAACAGAAGAACGAATTTTCTTAGGAACCAGTGGAACCTAATGGAACGCAAAGAAACCCAAAGAAACCAGTGGACCCCAAACAACCCAATGGAACCTAAACAAACCTGTAGAACCCAATGAAACCCAAATAAACTAGTGGAACACACAGAAATCCAGTGGAAAAATAAAGAACCCAATGGAACCAAATAAACCTGTAGACCAAATGAAACCAAATGAACCCAAATCAAATAGTGGAACCGAAAGAAACCAGTGAAGTCGTACCATCATTCCTTGGGGAGTACAGCAGCTTCTTCCTTTTCCTCTTGTTCTTCTTTGCACACCAAAGCTTCCCTGTGGAGAAACAAAGGCAATCAGTTGGTTCTGGTGTCAGAGTTTCTGTGGCGCTTTGAAACTTTTCCTACATTTCAAGTTTCAAAGTGCCAAAAGCCAGCAACACAGATGTTCAGCTAGCTGAGCTTCCATTGTAGATTAGCTTTAGCTTGCTACAGCTCTGTTATCTTGAGTTTGACTTAGCTAAGTTAATTTAGCAGCTAGCCACATGTAGTCTCTTAGTAACCTTAGATTTAGCTTTAGCTTTTTTACCGTTAGCTTAGATTCATTTATCCTAAACTAGCCTAGCAGTTAGCCATATCTTAGTGAAATCAGGTGATTATAGATTTAGCTGTAGCTCTGTTAGCGTTAGCTTAGATGAACTTATCCTAGACTAGCCTAGCAGTTAGCCATGTCTTAGTGAAATCAGGTGATCATAGATTTAGCTGTAGCTCTGTTAGCGTTAGCTTAGATGAACTTATCCTAGACTAGCCTAGCAGTTAGCCATGTCTTAGTGAAATCAGGTGATTATAGATTTAGCTGTAGCTCTGTTAGCGTTAGCTTAGATGAACTTATCCTAGACTAGCCTAGCAGTTAGCCATGTCTTAGTGAAATCAGCGTGATTAGATTTAGCTGTAGCTCTGTTAGCGTTAGCTTAGATGAACTTATCCTAGACTAGCCTAGCAGTTAGCCATGTCTTAGTGAAATCAGGTGATTATAGATTTAGCTGTAGCTATGTTAGCGTTAGCTTAGATGAACTTATCCTAGACTAGCCTAGCAGTTAGCCATGTCTTAGTGAAATCAGCTGATTATAGATTTAGCTGTAGCTCTGTTAGCGTTACCTTAGATGAACTTATCCTAGACTAGCCTAGCAGTTAGCCATATCTTAGTGAAATCAGGTGATTATAGATTTAGCTGTAGCTCTGTTAGCATTAGCTTAGATGAACTTATCCTAGACTAGCCTAGCAGTTAGCCATATCTTAGTGAAATCAGGTGATTATAGATTTAGCTGTAGCTCTGTTAGCGTTAGCTTAGATGAACTTATCCTAGACTAGCCTAGCAGTTAGCCATGTCTTAGTGAAATCAGGTGATTATAGATTTAGCTGTAGCTCTGTTAGCGTTAGCTTAGATGAACTTATCCTAGACTAGCCTAGCAGTTAGCCATGTCTTAGTGAAATCAGGTGATTATAGATTTAGCTGTAGCTCTGTTAGCGTTAGCTTAGATGAACTTATCCTAGACTAGCCTAGCAGTTAGCCATGTCTTAGTGAAATCAGCTGATTATAGATTTAGCTGTAGCTCTGTTAGCGTTACCTTAGATGAACTTATCCTAGACTAGCCTAGCAGTTAGCCATGTCTTAGTGAAATCAGGTGATTATAGATTTAGCTGTAGCTATGTTAGCGTTAGCTTAGATGAACTTATCCTAGACTAGCCTAGCAGTTAGCTATATCTTGGTGAAATCAGGTGATTATAGATTTAGCTGTAGTTCTGTTAGCGTTAGCTTAGATGAACTTATCCTAGACTAGCCTAGCAGTTAGCTATATCTTAGTGAAATCAGGTGATTATAGATTTAGCTGTAGCTCTGTTAGCATTAGCTTAGATGAACTTATCCTAGACTAGCCTAGCAGTTAGCCATATCTTAGTGAAATCTGGGGCCTGTACTATGAAGGTAGCTGAACAAACTCGGGGTTACAGGATTAGTTTTGAGTCGACAAAACCAAACCGATGCAATCAGGCTTCACTGCTACCATGATGCAGCTCATCAACTTTCTCTGTCAACTCAGGCTTTGATCCTTAAGCTATGATTAATCCATTAGTGTTGCAAAGTTATTACTGACCCAGACAGCAGGGGGCACTAACTTTTCATGGCAGGTCTGCCTACTGTGGGAGCGTAGTTTCTGGTTAATGGGGTAACTTCCAGTTCATTTTCTTTGGCTTATAAACACATTTCCCCCTTAAAGTAGCAATGGCAGACAGAAAGTAAGTGTTTATGTATCTGTAAAGCTCTTAACTAGAACCTCATAGAATCCTCTAGAACAGGCATGTCAAACAAACGGCCCGCGGGCCGGACCCGGCCCGTTGGATGATTTAATCCGGCCCGGCATAAATATCTAAGTATGTCAAAAGAAGGAAGCAAGTCTGTAGCTCATTTCTATCAAAAGTTAGGATTTTTTTAAAAGATACATACAAACCAAATTCTACCTCCGGCCACTAGAGGGCAGTAAATGCGTAAAAGAGCTCACGTCCAGCATGCGGCACTGACACGAGTTAGTCACAGGAAATAAACATTTGCTTCACCATTCACCACTACTAAACAAGTTATCGGTGACACCACGACAGCAGAGGACATTTTCAGCGCTCTCGTTGGAGCACTGGACAAATTAATGGTCGGCAGAAACGCAGGCGTTGCCACAAAATTCTGTGACAAAGTCCAGACCGCAAAACGAGGACAAGAGTTTAGAGTATTTCACTGTATTTTGCATCAGGAGGCATTATGTGGCAAAACACTCCAAATAGATCATGTTATCAGTGTGGTTGTGAAAACGGTTTCATCAGAGCGCGTGGTCTAAATAACCGTCACTTTGACACATTTCTCTGTAGGGCGGCACAATTAATCGGATTTTGATCGTGATCATGATTTTGGTGGCCACAAATGAACCTGATCGTGAACGATATTTACATTCAAAATGCTTCACTGCGTGCCTCTTCATCATACACTGCCTCAACCAATAGTCTGCCAACCACCAGGGGGCAACGCATGGCTAAAGCTTCATTAAGCTGCCCAAATAAAAACCGCGCCACTCAGCACTCATAATGGCTGCACTACGCTTGCTACGTAAAAGGTGAAAAACAGTATTTAAGCAATTTAGTAGATCCGAATCTCCATTCTGGATCTGACTAGTAAGCAGAAAGTTCCCTAGAGTGTACTACCGCCACAGTTTGCAGCCAGTGGATGCTACGCTATCCCACAATGCAACGGACGCCCTGAAATCATAGAAGAAGAAGGACCTAGCTAAAAATGCCTACAGACAAACTGTCGCAGTTTCGGCAGATAAATGTAAATGTAGCGATGTAACTGATTACTGTGATTGTTTTTTGACTGATTAAACATTTAAGTTGTTAAGTCATACCAGACAAAATAACGGCTAGAGGAGGCGGGACCACAGGCGAACATAACGTAAATATCTGGGTCAACAGAACAGTCAATACTGGTCAAAAGACAAGCAAAATGGTGGAGCAGTACGTCTGATTTCATGCCTATTACACAATAGTTTGCTATGCAGTATTTACTACATTAACAGGTGGGTAATAGTTGCTACATAGCATATAGTAAATACTAAGGATTTGGATGCAGGGAATGTCAAAGGCCTTTTCTGTCCATCCATCCATCCATCCATCCATCTTCCTCCGCTTATCCGGGGTCGGGTCGCGGAGGCAGTAGCCTAAGCAAGGAGACCCAGACTTGCCTCTCCCCGGCCACTTGGGCCAGCTCCTCGGGAGGAATCCCGAGGCGTTCCCAGGCCAGCTGGGAGACATAATCTCTCCAACGGGTCCTGGGTCTTCCCCTGGGTCTCCTCCCGGTGGGACATGCCCGGAACACCTCACCAGGGAGGCGTCCAGGAGGCATCCTGACTAGATGCCCGAGCCACCTCAACTGGCTCCTCTCGATGTGGAGGAGCAGCGGCTCTACTCTGAGCTCCCTCCGGATGACCGAGCTTCTCACCCTATCTCTAAGGGAGAGCCCAGCCACCCTACGGAGGAAACTCATTTCAGCCGCCTGTATCCGCGATCTCGTTCTTTCGGTCACCACCCAGCGTTCGTGACCATAGATGAGGGTAGGAACGTAGATCGACCGGTAAATCGAGAGCTTCGCCTTTCGACTCAGCTCTCTCTTCACCACGACAGACCGGTACAGCGCCCGCATGACTGCAGACGCCCTACCAATCCGTCCATCGATCTCCCGCTCCATTTTTCCCTCATTCGTGAACAAGACCCCCAGATACCTAAACTCCTCCACTTGAGGAAGGACCTCATCCCCAACCCGAAGAGAGCACCCTACCCTTTTCCGACTCAAGACCATGGTCTCGGATTTGGAGGTGCTGATCCTCATCCCAGCCGCTTCACACTCGGCTGCGAACCGCTCCAACGAGAGCTGTAGATCACGTTCAGACGAAGCCAACAAGACCACATCATCTGCGAAAAGCAGAGACCCGATCCTGAGGTCACCAAAACGGATCCCCTCAACACCTTGGCTGCACCTAGAAATCCTGTCCATAAACGTTATGAACAGGATCGGTGATAAAGGGCAACCTTGGCGGAGTCCAACTCTCACTGGAAACGAGTCCGACTTACTGCCGGCAATGCGAACCAGACTCTGACACCGGTCATATAGGGACCTAACAGCCCGTATCAGAGGGCCTGGTACCCCATACTCCCGGAGTACCCCCCACAGGACACCCCGAGGGACACGGTCGAACGCCTTCTCCAAGTCCACAAAGCACATGTAGACTGGTTGGGCGAACTCCCACGCACCCTCCAGGACCCTGCCGAGGGTGTAGAGCTGGTCCAGTGTTCCACGGCCAGGACGAAAACCGCATTGTTCCTCCTGGATCCGAGGTTCGACTATCCGTCGTACCCTCCTCTCCAGAACCCCTGAATAGACCTTACCAGGGAGGCTCAGAAGTGTGATCCCCCTGTAGTTGGAACACACTCTGTGGTCCCCCTTTTTAAAGAGGGGGACCACCACCCCGGTCTGCCAATCCAAGGGAACTGCCCCCGATGTCCACGCAATATTGCAGAGCCGCGTCAACCAACACAGCCCTACAACATCCAGAGCCTTGAGGAACTCCGGCCGAATCTCATCCACCCCCGGAGCCTTACCACCGAAGGCCTTTTCTGTATGAGCTCTAATTGTTTCCCATAAATTGCACTTTGAGATTGCACTCTGCAGTAACATATTTAGCTTGTACTTATATATATATATATATATAGGAGTTTGTTTTTTGTTAGTTGTTTTGCATTATTAATCATCCGTTCTAAAGTTTAATTTTTCAAAAAAAAAAAAAAAAAATTTTCAAAAACAAATTTCCAACATTGCATGTTTATAATTGGTGCAATAAAAAAAATAGATATTTTACAGGACTGGATAATCGTGACTACAATATTGATCAAAATAATCGTGATTATTTTTTTGGACATAATCATGCAGCCCTATTTCTCAGTGATAATGACCTTCATGCTGGCCTACGGTGGTTAAACAGAGGTGCAGAACTCAAGCTTTGAGCTACGAGGGGAAACAGGACAGTTCATGGAGAAGAAGGGACGCCCAGTAAAGGAGCTTAATGCCAGGAATGGGTGCAGGATCTTGGGTTTATGGTGGATATTACACAACAGTTGAATAAACGTAACACTACATAGCAGGGCCGTAACAGAGTTGTCACTCAATATTAGGACAGCATAGGTGCGTTCAAGATGAACCTGTCAGTGTGGGAGACGCAGCTATCCAACGGTGACGCCGCGCGTTTCTCTTGTCTCACAGCTGTGCGTCCGATAATGATAATGAGACAACATAACAGATTTGCTGCCAGAGTTTGAGCAGAGCTTTCAGGTATTCAGTGAACTTTGTTCGCTCGCCGTTTACAGTGAAGCCTTCTGATATTCCAGCTGACATTCAACTCCAGCTTATTGACTTGCAGCGCGATTCCGCTATGAAGGATAAATTGGGTCTGTGGGATTGGATACGTTTGGGTTAACCCCAAATTAACAGCCATGGCTGCAAGGCTTCTATCCATGTTTGGAACTACATTTCTTTGTGAACAGGTGTTTTCTGTAATGAACAATAATAAAACAAAGCAGCGCTTAAGGTTAACAAATAAACACCTGAATGACATTTTTAAATGTGCTGCTACTCAGGATTTGACACCTAATATCGATGCACTTGTGAAGGCAAAAAGATGGATAGTTTAAGGAGCAGCAGCAGCAAGTAGACTGCAGGAGTGCAGTGAGAGAGAGGAAAAAAGTCTGATGACAGGAAATGTGTTTGCACTCATGAATAAATATTAAAAGTAAGATTAATCTGGTTTCTTATTAAAGACAATTAATATTGTGCAGTATATTCTCAGCTTCAGTAGGCCCAGCCTAGTATTTTGATCTGATGTAGTCTAATCTTATTGCCCAAGCACTGCTATAACTTTTATTTTGTATTTCTTTTTCTATTTATTGCTAAGCAGTCTGATAATTAAGGGAAAATATTATTTTTTCATAGCTCCCACTTGAGTTTGTTTAGTGTGGTGAGTTGGTTCAGGTGTAAAACTGCATTCACTCACCTGTTAAAATAAACCAGCTGCTAACACATTCACCATCAAACATGAAAATACTGTTTGTGAATAAATGTGCTTAGAAAAGATCCCTTGTCATCCGTGATTATAAAATGTAGGATAGGCTACAAATGTAGGCTGAATGATAAAGCATAGGACTGAAAATCAAAGCTAAATATTTGGAGTTTATATACTTTTACTGATCAGAACAGAAAGTCTGGATCCGGCCCCAGAACCAAACTGAGTTTGACATGCCTGCTTTAGAAACTTATGGAAACAAACTCAGCGTCTGATTGGTTGTTTTTCTAAACTCCTTTTGTTCTGAATCACCTACAGACACGAATAGATAAATGATCCTTTCATTATAAAGCGTATAGTGGCCAAACGCTGCATTAACTACTGATTACAGCGACTATAGCGCCCCCTACTGGTGAAACCACCTCTGGCTGTTGCTGAACTGACCAATCACAGGCAGACGCTCTATGTTAAGATGGATAGTTAGAAAATGGGGCTCTACTCCGTCTGTCGTTGCCTAGGTGACGGATAATGGCGCTGCGTCTACCAGTTTTCACGTAGATGGAGTAGCATAAACTCAGCTTTAGCATTAGCTTAGGGTAACTTAGACGGAGTAGCCTAAACTCAGCTTTAGCATTAGCTTAGCGTACCATAGACGGAGAAGCGTAAACTCAGCTTTAGCATTAGCTTAGCGCAGCATAGACGGAGTAGCGTAAACTCAGCTTTAGCATTAGCTTAGCGTACCATAGACGGAGAAGCGTAAACTCAGCTTTAGCATTAGCTTAGCGTGACGTAGACGGAGTAGCATAAACTCAGCTTTAGCATTAGCTTAGCGTAACTTAGACGGAGTAGCCTAAACTCAGCTTTAGCATTAGCTTAGCGTACCATAGACGGAGAAGCGTAAACTCAGCTTTAGCATTAGCTTAGCGCACCATAGACGGAGAAGCGTAAACTCAGCTTTAGCATTAGCTTAGCGCACCATAGACGGAGTAGCGTAAACTCAGCTTTAGCATTAGCTTAGCGTAACGTAGACGGAGTAGAATAAACTCAGCTTTAGTATTAGCTTAGCGTAACGTAGACGGAGTAGCATAAACTAAGCTTTAGCATTGCTTAGCGTAACGTAGACGGTGTAGCATAAAATCAGCTTTAGCATTAGCTTAGCGTACCATAGATGGAGTAGCGTGAACTCAGCTTTTGCATTGCTTAGCGTAACGTAGACGGAGTAGCATAAACTCAGCTTTAGCATTAGCTTAGCGTGACGTAGACGGAGTAGCATAAACTCAGCTTTAGCATTAGCTTAGCGTGACGTAGACGGAGTAGCATAAACTCAGCTTTAGCATTAGCTTAGCGTAACGTAGACGGAGTAGCCTAAACTCTGCTTTAGCATTAGCTTAGCGTAACGTAGACGGAGTAGCCTAAACTAAGCTTTAGCATTAGCTTAACGTAACATAGAAGGAGCAGCATAGACGTAGACGGTGTAGCATAAAATCAGCTTTAGCATTAGCTTAGCGTACCATAGATGGAGTAGCGTGAACTCAGCTTTTGCATTGCTTAGCGTAACGTAGACGGAGTAGCATAAACTCTGCTTTAGCATTAGCATTAGCTTAACATAGACTGAGCAGCATAACCTCAGCTTTAGCATTAGCTTAACGTAACATAGAAGGAGCAGCATAACCTCAGCTTTAGCATTAGCTTAGCGTAACGTAGACGGAGTAGCGTAAACTCAGCTTTAGCATTAGCTTAGCGCCTCAAAGCTGAGCTGTTAACCCTTCGTTAGCCAGCCTTTGTGACTCACCGGGTTTCTCAGACTCCTTGTCTTCTTCGATGGTCTGCTTCATGGCTTCCCTTTGCTGCTGGAAGCTCTTCCCTGCGATAGAAACAGACGGAGCTGAACACCAACCGTAACGGTGCCTTAGGGGGCAACATAGGAGCCGCTGTACCTGGGACGAGTCCAGCTAGCGGCTGGTTGTCCTCGTCTCCGTCCCTGTACGCCTGCCACCAGTTAGGATCAGCCTGGCTGATGATGTGCAGAATGTCTCCCTTCTGGAAGGACAAGCCCAGCTCTCTGCACGGCACGTAGGGGTCATCGGACGGGTCGTAGTCAAAGTGGGCCTTGACGTGGACCTGGGGGGGGGGCGCGCGATGACAAACAGGTTTATGTCTGGATGCTGGGAGGGACGTTGGTGTTGGTGGAGACAGCACCTACCACGGTCTCTTTAACCAGAGGGGGCTTGGTCTGAGTGCTGGGGATCAACACGAAGGTCAGGAGGCCGTGCATGTCGGCCTGATGGACACAGAGCGGCAGCTTCACTCAGCAGCAGCAGCAGCAGCAGATAGGTGTAGCTAGGCGCAGCTAAAATACTCACAAGGATGTCAAACACTTGGTTGACGTCCTTCCCTCTGATCTCCACCCCGTTGATCTCCAGGATCTCGTCTCCCTCGGACAGAAGGCCGCTGCGTTCTGCAGCTCCTCCCCTCACGATGCGGCTGATGATGACGCTGTCCATCTCGTTCCGCACCGTCGCTCCCTGCAGAAGGAACCGGGTGGAGCGATGAGCCGGAGGACAGGAGTCCAGCAGAGGAGGACCGGCGTCTCCTACTCACCAGTGGGACGTCTCGAGCTTTCTCTATGCGAACCATCTTCACCGTCTCTCCTCCCCACTGGCTCAGAGTCTCTCCTTGGACCGGCTGGGACTCCGGCTCCATCTCTGTCTCTGCGATGCAGTCGTGGGCCAGAAGCAGGGACTGCAGAGAGAAGACATGCTGAGGAACCAGTGGAACCCTGAGGACGTTCTCCAGCAGCTTCAGAGCGTCTCTACCTGTAGGCGAGCGTCTGACAGCAGGTGGATCAGCTCCACGCCTTCTTTACTTTGACTGGACTGCAGCAGATTCCTGACCTGCAACCACAGAGACTCTGATGGACAAACACTCACAGAAGGTCAAAGGTCAAAGAACAGATTCAACCCAGAGGTGGTGAAGGAAGCTGAGAGCTCTGTCTGAGACGGCCCTAAGCTAGAAGGTCAAAGGTCATGACCCCGAACCAGCATGGCTGCTTAGAAGGTCAAAGAAGATGGCAGCAGGTCTGAGTTTAGCAGGGACAAGTCTTGTGGGACACCCAGAGAGGACATGTTGGACCAGGACAGATACAACTAAGGAGGGACGGGAACTAAGGATGGACGGGAACTAAGGATGGACGGGAACTAAGAACTAAGGATGGACGGGAACTAAGGATGGACGGGAACTAAGGATGGACGGGAACTAAGGAGGAACAGGGAACCAAGGACAGACTGGGACTAAGGAGGAACAGGGAACCAAGGACAGAGGGGAACTAAGGACAGAGGGGAACTAAGGACGGACAGGAACTAAGGAGGAACAGGGAACCAAGGACAGACGGGGACTAAGGAGGAACAGGGAACCAAGGACAGAGGGGAACTAAGGACAGAGGGGAACTAAGGACGGACAGGAACTAAGGAGGAACAGGGAACCAAGGACAGACGGGGACTAAGGATGGACAGGGAACTAAGGACAGAGGGGAACTAAGGAGGAACAGGGAACCAAGGACAGACTGGGACTAAGGAGGAACAGGGAACAAAAGACAGATGGTGACTAAGGATGGACGGGAACTAAGGATGGACGGGAACTAAGGATGGACGGGAACTAACGATGGACGGGAACTAACGATGGACGGGAACTAAGGAGGGACAGGGAACTAAGGACAGATGGGGACTAAGGAGGAACAGGGAACCAAGGACAGACTGGGACTAAGGAGGAACAGGGAACAAAAGACAGATGGGGACTAAGGATGGACGGGAACTAAGGATGGACGGGAACTAAGGATGGACGGGAACTAACGATGGACGGGAACTAACGATGGACGGGAACTAAGGAGGGACAGGGAACTAAGGACGGACAGGGAACTAAGGACAGAGGGGAACTAAGGATGGACAGGAACTAAGGAGGAACAGGGAACCAAGGACAGACTGGGACTAAGGAGGAACAGGGAACCAAGGACAGAGGGGAACTAAGGACAGAGGGGAACTAAGGATGGACAGGAACTAAGGAGGAACAGGGAACCAAGGACAGACGGGGACTAAGGAGGAACAGGGAACCAAGGACAGAGGGGAACTAAGGACAGAGGGGAACTAAGGATGGACAGGAACTAAGGAGGAACAGGGAACCAAGGACAGACGGGGACTAAGGAGGAACAGGGAACCAAGGACAGAGGGGAACTAAGGACAGAGGGGAACTAAGGACGGACAGGAACTAAGGAGGAACAGGGAACCAAGGACAGACGGGGACTAAGGAGGAACAGGGAACCAAGGACAGACGGGGACTAAGGAGGAACAGGGAACAAAAGACAGATGGTGACTAAGGATGGACGGGAACTAAGGATGGACGGGAACTAAGGATGGACGGGAACTAACGATGGACGGGAACTAACGATGGACGGGAACTAAGGAGGGACAGGGAACTAAGGACAGATGGGGACTAAGGAGGAACAGGGAACAAAAGACAGATGGTGACTAAGGATGGACGGGAACTAAGGATGGACGGGAACTAAGGATGGACGGGAACTAACGATGGACGGGAACTAACGATGGACGGGAACTAAGGAGGGACAGGGAACTAAGGACAGATGGGGACTAAGGAGGAACAGGGAACCAAGGACAGACTGGGACTAAGGAGGAACAGGGAACAAAAGACAGATGGGGACTAAGGATGGACGGGAACTAAGGATGGACGGGAACTAAGGATGGACGGGAACTAACGATGGACGGGAACTAACGATGGACGGGAACTAAGGAGGGACAGGGAACTAAGGACGGACAGGGAACTAAGGACAGAGGGGAACTAAGGATGGACAGGAACTAAGGAGGAACAGGGAACCAAGGACAGACGGGGACTAAGGAGGAACAGGGAACCAAGGACAGAGGGGAACTAAGGACAGAGGGGAACTAAGGACGGACAGGAACTAAGGAGGAACAGGGAACCAAGGACAGACGGGGACTAAGGAGGAACAGGGAACCAAGGACAGACGGGGACTAAGCATGGACAGGGAACTAAGGACAGAGGGGAACTAAGGATGGACAGGAACTAAGGATGGACGGGAACTAAGGATGGACAGGAACTAAGGAGGAACAGGGAACCAAGGACAGACGGGGACTAAGGACGGACAGGAACCAAACAGATCAGATGGAGGGATGGTGATGTGGGCTTAGGGTTCCCTGTAGTCCCTGAGTGGACCATGATGTCCTGTGAGTAAACTGGGTCCTCAACAGAACGGTCTAGTCAAAGTCCAGACCTCTCTCTGCCTGGGACCTTTGACCACTACAGCTCAACTTAATCTTGGTTCTGACCCGGTTCATCACCAGTGTTTGTGGAGCTGCATTGGGAGACAGAACTAACTAGTGACGTCCCCCTGGTTCCGGCCCGGTTCTGCTAGTAACAGGGTTACCTCCATGGCCATCGGCAGCGCCTGCTGGGTCCGAGGAAACGGAGGAGACGGCTGATGCATGCTGGAGGCCACGGCGTTATGGATCCTCAGCGCCGACTGGAAGTCCGACTGCAACAGAACCAGAACACGAAAGGTCTCAGGGTCCTTCTGGCTGTAGATGGAACATCGTCACTGAGTCAGAACCAGAACGCTGAACACAACTGGGTCCGTCTCAGGGTACAAAGAGAACACACATCCAGCAGCTTGATGATTCTGGGCCCAGATCAGGAATGAACTTATGTTTGTTCTTCATTCCTGGACCTGGAGAAAATGACTTCTCTCTGGCCGAACAGACAACAGAACCAGAACAAAATGAATCTGCTACATACACGTTTCTGACCTCCTCCACAGGACGTTACCTTGGCGAGCAGAGCCAGAACCAGCTCCACGTCATTCTGGCTCTGCTGGTCGGACAGGAAGCCTCGGATCTGCTTCAGCGACAGCAGCAGCTCCTCCAGCTCTGTAGGGGGCAGCAAAACACCGTCACACCTTCAGGAACCAGACACCACATTCATGGAAGGAGAACACCAATTTCTGCTGCTCCTCACCCACAGCGTTACTGACCTCTGCTGGTTGGTTTTAGAGGTACGGGTTCAAGGAGACGTTATGCTAATTTCCGTTAGTGTGTTATTGTTGCAGAGCAGTTCCCCACTAGGACAGCAGGGGGAGCTGATCTTATCTGGTGGGTCTACCTACCATTACAGTGTCGTCTCTGGTTCGATTAGTTCATTTCCTTCAGCTTTTAAACCCCCCGCCCAGAAACATTCTAGTAAATCCGTCCCACTCTCTATTTGGTCCCATCGTAACAAAATGTGATTGCAGTTCCACCAGAGTTCCACTGGGGGCGATCTCCATGTTACCAAGATGAATGAGAGTCTATGGAGCTAGACGCTAAATTAGTCTCTGAGAAATCTGAGATGTGATTGTAGGTTTAATAAGTTCATCATGGGTTATACAGACGTGGACAAAATTGTTGGTACCCTTCATTAAATCAAAGAAAAACTCATAATGGTCACAGAAATAACTTTAATCTGACAAAAGTCAGACATTGCTTTTCATCCATGCTTCAACAGAATTATTTAAAAAATAAATGCATGAAACAGGCCTGGACAAAAATGATGGTACCCCTAGAAAACAATGAAAAATAGTGTGACCAAAGGGACATGTTAATCCAAGGTATGTCCACTAATCAGCATCATAGGTGTCTACAATCCTGTAATCACTCAGTGGGCCTATATATAGGACTCCAGGTAGTCACTGTGTTGTTTGGTGACGTGGTGTGTACCACACTCAATATAAACCAGAGGAAGCAAAGGAAAGAGTTGTCTCAGGAGATGAGAAAGAAAATCATAGACAAGCATGTTAACTGTAAAGGCTATAAGACCATCTCCAAGCAGCTAGATGTTTCTGTGACTACAGCTGCACATGTCATTCAGTAATGTACGATCCATGGGACTGTAGCCAACCTCCCTGGACGTGGCTGCAGGAGGAAAATTGATGACAGATCAAAGAGACGGATAATCCAAATGGTAACAAAAGAGCCTAGAAAGACTTCAAAATAGATCCAAGCTGAACTTTATGCTCAAGGAACATCAGTGTCAGATCGGAACATCCTTCGCTGTTTGAGCCAGAGGACAAATCATAAAAAAAACCAGACTGGAGTATGCCAAACTACATGCTGACGAGCCACAAAGCTTCTGGGAGAATGTCCTGTGGACAGATGAGACAAAAATTTAACTTTTTGCCAAGGCACATCAGCTCTATGTTCACAGACGGAAAAATGAAGCATATCTAGAAAAGAACACGGTCCCTACTGTGAAACATGGGGGAGGCTCGGTTATGTTCTGGGGCTGATTTGCTGCATCTGACACAGGGTGTCTTGAATCTGTGCAGGGTACAATGAAATCTCAAGACTATCAGGGGATTCTAGAGAGAAATGTGCTGGCCAGTGTCAGAAAGCATGGTCTCAGTCGCAGGTCACGGGTCTTACAACAGGAAAATGACCCAAAACACACAGCTAAAAACACCCAAGAAGGGCTAAGAGGAAAACACTGGCCTTCTATGAGCCCTGATCTCAATCCTATTGAGCATCTTTGGAAGGAGCTGAAACGTGCTGTCTGGAAAAGGCGCCCTTCAAACCGGAAACAACTAGAACAGTTTGCTCATGAGGAGTGGGCCAAAATACCTGCTGAGAGGTGCAGAAGTCTCATTGACAGTTACAGGAATCATTTGATTGCAGTGATTGCCTCAAAAGGTTGTGCAACCAAATATTAAGTTGTGGGTACCATCATTTTTGTCCAGGCCTGTTTCATGCATTTATTTTTTAAATAATTCCGTTGAAGCATGGATGAAAAGCAATGTCTGACTTTCATTGGTCAACATTTATATCATTTTTATTTATTATTACTTTTGTCAGATTAAAGTTATTTCTGTGACCATTATGAGTTTTTCTTTGATTTAATGAAGGGTACCAACAATTTTGTCCACGTCTGTAGGAGGAAAGCTGAATGAACGAGTACGTATGAACTTTGGTTTTCTTACAGGTTGACTTGTTTTTGCCCATAACTAGCTAGCATTATGCTAATGACCGCTGATTGGTCAGCAGTGTTGGGAAGTAACTGAATACATGTACCGGTGGTACTCATTTAGAATACTAATTATGAGTAACTGTATTCCGTTACAGTTACTATTGTTAAACATGGTTTTCAGGATACAGTTACTTTCATAATAGGAATATTTGTTTGTTTTTCACTTTCCACCTGAAAGATGAAGATATACGTTAAGGGAAATGCGTGTCTCTACGTAGTGTAGACTATCCCATAATACCCGGCAATCATAGAGATCCTACGGCCCAAACACTCCTCACTATCAATAGACGTTTTTCACAAAAAACGGAAGTCCGTAACAGTTGCGGATGATTTCTTCCTGTCCAGGTCAAATCCCAGTCAATCGTCAAAGATAGATCGAGTTTACGCCACAAACATTTACATTTGCCAAATGTTTCTTTTGCCGATGTGGAAAGAATCGTCGAATAGCACTCTATAACAAAAGGAACTAAAATGAAGAAAGGATATAAATGTTTTCACGAACAGTTCATAGAAAAATACGAAGGTAAGTTCCCTGTGTTAGCCTACCTAGCTTCTACAATAACAAATGATTAGCATATCTACTAAATGCTTCGGCGTAAATGTTTTGTGTATGATTAGGATTCATACAACCCGACTGAAGCATTGATTGTAGCATTGTAGCGTCAATTGCGATTTATTATGCGTCTGTTGGACGTTTGTTGCGTAGCCGAACGCTATCATCGGCTAAGCTAACAGTTCTCTGATATTGTGTGTTTATGTACATGATGTTTGCCACCGTAGAATCAAATGTTTTAGACGGCCAGGTGGTTGTGAGGACTAAGTGCTACCGGACCCAAGCTATGTGAAGTCGAGCCCCAGCCACTCATTGCTCTTGCACTGGATACTTCGTCTGCGATAGAACTGGTTCCATCTGCATTTGGTCCTGTCCCACCTTTGTCATACCTTAGTCCACCTGAAACATCCAATAATCGTATCCAGCACCATTTGGCTCCTGATTCCCCCATTCTTCCTCTTCCTTGGAATGACCACGCTGTGTCTAACCACATTGCACTTACAGTCATTGCATGTGTCACTTCAACTGGCCAGTGAAATTGAGAAGGGCACCAGGGAACAGTCAAAATGCCCCGCATGGGTGCAGTTACATCAACCACGGTTAACTGCCAGTCGCTTTCGAGAGGCTTGTGCCTCCTGGGGAGGGAGGCAGGATCCAGATGCTGCAGCAAAAGCCCTCGCTGCCCAGATGTTAAGGGGATCAACAAAGCAAACAGCAGCAATGAAGCGAGGCTTGCAGAGGGAATCAGAAGTCCTCGCAAGCTATGGTGAACTGATGAGGGTTAACATGCTGCCTGTTGGCTTGGTGTCAGTCCCGACGGTAGGGTGTATGACCCCTCAGAGACAACACCATTTGGACTTGTTGAAGTGAAAAGCACCACGAAACTTGATGCTTCGGAGGTAGCACACCTCAAGGACGAAAATGGTAAAGTCATCCTGAGACAGTGACATCGGTACTACTGGCAGGTCCAGGTACAGTTAGCAGTAACTGGACTCGAGTGGTGTGACTTTATCACCGAAACTCAGGCAAATTTATACGCTCAAAGAATCTGGCGAGATAATTAATTTATACTCAAAATGAAACAGAAACTAGACCTCTTTTATTATAACACATATTAATGTATGCTTAGAATCACACTGAAATGGGATGGACTGACTGTATTGTGAAAATATGTACATTTGTGCATTAGAGCATGAATAAGAAATGGAATTTGTAAGAGTTTAAATTAGTCAAAAATAAACCACAATCACAGTTTTTAAAAAAACAACATTAACAACTGTGAAAATTCATAGAATTTTTATTTAATTTATCTCTAATTTATCCAAAACTTTGTACCATTTTACTGCTTTACTGCTTCATGTCAATTCAGCGAAGCTGCAACACAATACCTTTACCCCAGGGTGGATTGTGGAGGTGAGCTCATCGTCACCACCTAGTGTTCAAAAAACACCAAGAATTTCTTTCTTTATATATGTGTGACAAACTGTGACAAAGAGTGGGGTTCTATTTAAACATAGAAATATAATTACAGTTTACATACAAAGGAAAATTATAAAAGGAATATTCCACACAAAAGCCAAATTGTTTCAGCCGTCATATTCCCAAAAATTAGACAAATGAGAAAAAGTGCAGTGTAACCATCATAATCATTTTAGTTTAGAACAAAACCACTAAGTAAATGTTAACAAGATGCTAGTTATTCCCATCACTTACTCAAACTGAAGCAAACTGACTGCTGCCAGGTCAGGAGAATGACTAGGATGGCTACACAGCGCTTTTTCTCATTTATCTCATTTTTGGGAATATGACAGCCTACACAGTTTTACTTTGTGTGGAAAATTCCTTTTAAGTGCTTAATATAAAGTTAGGACATATTTCAGACGATGTGAGCTAAATACTCTTCACAGGATAGAGGTCCTTGAAAGTTGACCATCACACAGCAGTTGTACCAGATCTGGCTGACTGTGCCGATCAAAGTGGGTGGTATAGGCGAGTACCAAATATGATTGGATTTAATCCTCCCTATTACTCTCTCAACAACTATCCTGAGACGGGCGATGGCTTCTCTGTGTCCTTCTTGCTAAATTGAGCAGAACGTTTGAAGGGTGGGATTATAAGTTTTGCTCCGACATCAGAGAGGAGATGATCAGTGATGAAGCTTTTGTCTGCCTGGGTTGCAGCAGCTGAAGAATCCCAGAGTCGAGTTATCTCCTTGTCAGAGATGCATCCGGTGTATAACTTGGAAAAGAAGGATACAAATCCATGGGGTGTGACTCCAAGAAGTGCCTTCAAGGAGGTTCTGTTTTTGTAGTGGGAAAACATTTCTGACTACAAGGTGAGTGAGGAGGGGACAGTCCAGTATTACACGGACAAAGGAGCAGTGCTTTTTGAATTTGTCTTCTCCCTACTAAGCCAAATCGGAACAGTTCCCAAAATCATAAAGAGGTAATTAGCCCAAGTGATGGTCACTCTGCTAACTGTGGAAACGCTACACTGGAACATGTCAGCTAGGTGCTGCTCCATCATTAATTAAAGGCATGCTGCGAGAGGGGCTGGGTCCAATGTCAGTAATGGCTTCCTCACCCATCCTACTTGCTTTGGTCCAGTACGTCAACCGAGAAGCAGATGGTTCAATGTGTTCCCAGAAAATCTTAAACACAGTCACTGATGGTAATGTTGTGTAGAACCTTATTTGAACATCAGAAGTAAAGTATTGGGTCATAATGCTGTGGGATGGCGAGGCCACACCCTGCAGCTTGGCTTTCAGGTTTACGATGACCTCTGCAGCTTCATGTAGAGCACCTTTGGTAGAACAGAGCAGAGAAGTTCATTACCAAACTCACTAACATTCACCAATAATCACAAGAAACCTGCTGAAAATATAGACCATGTTGACGAATTTGTATACAACAGACAGATTTACCTTCTTTCCAATTTGAATAGCATATATATATATATATATATGCAAGATTATATGTAAATAAACACATGCAGACCTAATTCACGTCTGATGTTTTTCTACCACCTTTACAAACCCTATGCTTTTGTGTGTCATCACCATCTACAGGTATGTTTATTACTTTGTATTCTTGTATTGCTATTGTGACTTTTTATGCAGTTAAAAAAAGGGCCGCTCTTAAAAGTTCATTTATTCATAAAACTTGCTTATATATAACTGAGTAAAAGTAACTAGTTACTACTCAACTCTAGTAGCTTAAAAGTAAAGAATATGACTTAGTAATAATCAAACTTGATTGGCACAAAGCAGCAGACACACCTTTTCTACTGATGCTAGACGTTTAAAAATAGAAATAATAACGATGATCATGGCCAGGGAAGACATATGAAGGAAGAAATGCTTTAAAGCTAACCGTATGAATTTAGCACCGTTTACGAGTCATAAACGTATACAAGAGCGTAAGTATAGATTACCTGCAGGGGGTGGATTAGCATAGTCATGATCCAACGTTGTTGCCTTCTTTGCCCGTTCGAGCTCCTGCCTCTTCCAATCCTGAAGGCACAGCGGCCCGAACTGCCGGTTGTGGCAGCGGACATAAACAGACTCCCTGTTAGTAGCTCGTGTAAAGTTATTCCCAATCCCGCATCCGACTTCAGGCGGCTAACAGTCAGCCCCAGCACATGGTCTTCAGGCATAAAGTGCCTGCTGCAGACATACGTGCCCTTCGTCTCGCCTGATCGCCCTAACCCACATCTCTTGGAAATGAATGAAAATGAAGGTGTGGATGTTCCAAAGCATGAGAAAAACAACCAGGTACGCAGCAATAACTCTTGCTTTTCGCTTGCGCCATCGCCGCTCCGGAAACAGAGTTCCACGGCGGTGCCGTATTTCCGGTAGAAAACCCAGGAAGTGTGAAAATGGTCTATCACCAACATTAACGTGGGTTACCAGGTATGGATTCAGACCAGGACCTGGAGGGGTGGAGCCACAACAGCAGCAAAATAAACCTGCTAGTAGTGAAGGAAACGATGCGTTCAATGACACTCTGTCACAGTTCATTTTTTTCCAAGTGATGCTAGATTTCATCCAAGCCTTCCTGACAAAATCCCGACTAAAAGCATGGTGGTTAAAAACGGGGAACAGATCAAATCTGGCATCATTAGTCATAGAATCACACCGCTTATGCTTCTGGTACCAAACTGTAACGTCTGCAGGAAAACTGCAGTTATTGATGGAGCAGCTGGAATTCTGTATCAATTATTCATATTACCGCCTAAAATATTTATCTTTGCAAACGTTAACGATGATCCATTACATTTTTGTGTGAACTTTTGCTGTCGGGTCTCAGGAAGCTACGTTAACAGCAAACTAGAAACATAAAGCATCCGGCTGGCCGACATTTTAAGGTGAAAGTCACTAAAATATTAAAAACGCTGCAACGATGTACAAAAACCAAACTAGATCCTCTACCACTGTGTTTTTGTCCGTTATTTAACAGAGCCTGTATCGTGTTAGTTTGGTCATTTCTCACAGTTACAGTGTTTCTGTATCTGACATGATGTTAGCTTTATTATATGTAGTTATGATGGGATTCCTGAAAATTATATTATAATTTATATGGAGAGCAATGAATGTCAGTTTACAACGCTTTACACATTTATAACAGAAAGTCACTAACAGCCTAATTGGCTGATAAACAGCTAAACTTGATTTAAAATGACTAAATATAAAATCTAATAAAATGTAAAGATTTATTACTGCTAAAAACCTGTTTGTTTGGTTTTTGGTCACAGAGATGTAGCGGTGTAGCTACCAGAATATTTTATGACATTTAATAGACTTAAAAGCTGTTTTTTAAGGGAAATGCAGGTATTCAGTAACTAAATACATCTACAAAGTATTCTCCCCAACCCTGATTGGTCAGTGAAGGACTGATTATAACTAGATAAACGGCCTGACGACATCGTAGAATCCGAAGCGGAACCAGAATGTTAAGGCAGACTTTTTATTTTCAGCCTAACTTTTTATTGGTTGCTGTTTTTTTCTGCCAATGGTTATCAATGTAGTGTGAAATTTAAATGGAAAATCAAGGCTTGTGTTACGATGTGTATGACATCATTGACAGTTTCAAATAGTTTTTAAAGCAAATAAGTTATTCTACAAGAATCTAAAACCCAGCAATCTACTTTCTTATACAATATTTAAGTAGACAAAAATCAGTGGATTTTTATGGGTATTGCTCCATAGACCTCCATTCATTCTGCAGTCATCATGACAGCGCCCTCACATGGAACCAGAGTGGACCAACAGCCATCACAGAGAGAGCGTTCTGATTGGCTGGGAAGCTTTTTCTGCTCATAGAATCATGTATTTTACTGTAGTCGCTGTAATCAGTAGTTAATGCAGCTTCATATTATAAGGATCATTTATCTATTATGGTCTGTAGGTGATGCTGAACAACAGCAGGTGTAGAGAAACAACCAATCAGACGCTGAGTTTGTTTCTAGAGGATTCTATGAGCTTCTAGTAAAAGTTTTAGACTTTCAGCTACAAGTGGACACAACATCAGAGGACATTAGAGGAATGGACGTCCTCTAGAAAGACAATAATGTGTCTCAGTCAGCCCAGCTTTAATTAAATCTCCCTCCCTGAGGAATTCCCTCCCTGACGGGACACATTTCTGCTCTCCCTGGCGCCTCCTGGCTACCTTCCTCCTCCTCCTCCTCCTTACCCAGCAGCGCCTGGTTCTGGGCCGTCTGCGGCGGCAGCAGGGAGTCCTGGAGGAAGGTGGGGTTGTCGATGCCGATGCTGGGGTTCTGGGAGAGCTTCCTGAGTCGCAGCGAGGCGTTCAGGTCCAGCTGCCGGCCCTCCTCCTCTCTACGCCGACGGAGATCCTCCTGCCAGACAAACGGAGACCATCAGAGATGGACCCAGGGACGGACGCGTCCCCGTCCCACCCAGACCAAACATCCTGGTTCTGAAGGTACCTGCTGCTGGCGAATCCTCTCCAGCTGGGCCGACCGTCGGACCGGCAGAGTCCGGCTCCCCAGTCCTCCTGGACAGTCCACAGCCATCTCCCTGTGATGCTCTTCGTCTCCTCCTCCTCCTCCTCCTCCTTCGCCGCCGACGTGGCCGTTCAGGTGGGAGGTGGTCATCCTGCTGACGCGTCCGATTAATCGGCTCCGTGGGTTCTAAGGCTGGATCGGGTCGGGATACGTGGAAAGTCTAGGAGGGAAGCTCGGCGAACACGGCGGCCATGATACCATCACCTGTAGAGAGAGAGAAGAGCCGGTTAGTGATCCTCCAGCTGGACCAGAACCTAAAAAACAGAACCTAAACGACAGAACCTAAAACCAGAACCTAAAAACCAGAACCTCAGCAGTAAAACCAGGCTGCCTGCTCAAATATGAACCTTACTAACACCTCTGTATTCAAACCAGCAACCCTCCATTTACAGGCTAAGCTCCTCCATCTTTGTGTTCCCTGACTGCCCCCTGGTGGTCAGATAGTGAGAAACAAATGTTGTGGTATCCACCTGTTATTCTACTAAACCCTACTACACCCACTACGCCTACTACACCTACGTAGCAGGCGAAAATCAATAAGCGAGTGATGTAGTAGAATCTCTAGTATGGATCAGAGTAGTGGGTATAAAGCTCCCGGATGTGTACTAAAGCAACAGTAAAATCTAATGTATGCTGCGCTTTCCCACAATGCAACGGAAGCCCCAAAGTTGTAGAAGAAGAGTGACATCAGCTAGCGAGGACGGGACCACAGGCCATATAATGTAAACATTCTGGTTTCATGCCTACTACTCACTAGTTTGCTACGCAGTATTTACTACATCAACAGGCAAGTAGCAGCAAGTAATATATATATAGATACATATATATATACATATATATACACTACCTTTCAAAAGTTTGGGGTCACATTGAAATGTCCTTATTTTTGAAGGAAAAGCACTGTACTTTTCAATGAAGATAACTTTAAACTAGTCTTAACTTTAAAGAAACACACGCTATACATTGCTAATGTGGTAAATGACTATTCTAGCTGCAAATGTCTGGTTTTTGGTGCAATATCTACATAGGTGTATAGAGGCCCATTTCCAGCAACTATCACTCCATTTTGCAACGCCATGCCATACCCAGTGGACAGCGCTTGATTGGAGCCAATTTCATGTATGTGTATATATATATATATATATATATATATACACATACATATACATATATACATATATACATACATATATATATATACACATATATATATACATATATATATATACATACATATATATATATATATATATATATACACATATACATATATACATACATATACACATATATATATATATATATATATATATATACACATATACATATATATATACATATATATATATATATATATATATATACACATATATATACATATATACATATATATATATATATATATATATATACACATATACATATATATATACATATACATATACATATACATATACATATATATATACATATACATATACATATACATATACATATACATATATATACATACATATATATATATATACATATACATATATATACATACATATATATATATATACATACATATATATATATATACATATACATATATATACATATACATATATATACATACATATATATATATATATACATATACATACATACATATATATACATACATACATATATATATATATATATATATATATATATATACACACATACATATATATAGCGCGAAACAACCAACTGCAGTTCCCCCCTCATCCACTAGGGGTTGGGTCCAGAAAGGAGTGAGTGACTCCCATGTTAAAAATGCTAACTTCCCGTTTCTAGCCTGGTTAAACCTTTAACATTCCTGCAATTTCTGCCCCAAACATTTTAAAACCGCATACTCACATTAATATTAAAGCTGTTATTGAACCGTTTAGAGTAGAGATATGGCTGGGATCTCGTTGGAAAGTGCAATTGTTGTCCACTTATAATTTTAATACAAAGGAAAATATAACATTTTGTGTTCGCTTATCAAAATTTATAAAATATATCCTCAAAAATAGTTTTAGAATTGTGTGGTGACCCTAAAAACATTATGGATCTAAAGTCTGATTTATTACCTTTATCTACAAAAAATGATCAGTTTACATCATATATGATAAACTAAAGGTCAAATGTTGCCAAAAAAGGTTCCATCTGTGCCAAATCTGCCATTTCCCCCTAATAAAAACCTCCCAGAATCCCCTCTGTCTTGTCTCAAACAAAGCTCCACGGCGTCCACCATGTTGTAGAATAACAATAAAGTGTGTTTTGACCCAAAGGGTTACTTACTGTGTGTAACGCTGCGTAATCCTTTCCTTTCTGTGTTTGGATACATTTCTTTACGCGGGCCGTTTCCTATGGTAAAGATAAAGTCCAACCCTTCAATAGACCTAGTGTCATTTTCACCATTATATTGGCTATTTGATGCTTCAATCACCATTATTATCAGCCGCGACCGGTTTGAAGCACGTAGGAGAGGAAAGGGGCGGTACTTGTCAGATATCAGCCAATAGCTGATGATTTAGCCACAGAGTACCAGGTTTACCTGTCAGCTATTGGATCAAATAAGTTATGAGTCATAAGCTAAGCCCTTCAGGCATGCTCAGTGTGATTTGTAGCGGGAAATCCACCTGATATAAGAATCTGTGATTAATAATCATTTCCCTCGTGGGGAGCAGATGATGTTAGACTGTAGATGTAGGACTTGTTGTTGGGAATAAATCTTATTGGAGATCATTAAATGGATCATTATGGATGTAAAAACACGGTTTATTCAAGATGGATCAGATTTGTGAGACAGCAGGCTGTAAAATGTGAGTCGTGCATAATTCTTCTTCTGGGAGGGAATGGGGGGGTGACAAAGACGACTGCTGTGTTCACACTTATGATTGTTTCCTTTATTGGCATATATGGTTAAATAAACAAAACTATTAGCTTTAATATAATATAAAACATAAATTCATGAAAATTATAGATCAGAATATCATGGATTAAAAAGTAAAAATGGAACTTTAAAGGGTTCAAATCAAACTCTTTGGGTTTAAAAAGGTCAGGTTTATCGTCATGACAACCCTAAGGGGGGTAAGTAGTAAAAGTTATGGACCAACAAGACTTTATGATTATATGTAACAAAATCAGAACTTCGTAGAACCTTATAGAACCAACAGAACCACCCAACCTTCTCCAGATGGATCCACAAAGTCACCTCTGACCCCATCGTCTTGGTAACAGAGCCACCCAGGGGGTTATTCCCTCATGGTAACCTAGGCAACAGGAGTACCAGTCATGGACCCACATGAGCCAGGCCCGGTCCAAATGTTTCCAGAACCTCGGTGGTGATAAAGAACCGGGTCCGTGAAAGCGCCGACCTCAGCGGTTCTACTGTAACCTGAAACCCAAACCAGCTCGGCGCCGCTCCCAGCGTTGTTGCTCTGCTGGTTCTGGACAGTCCAAAGGACCGGTTCTAGTAGGATGGGTCAGCACACCAAACCTCCTGGTTCTGCACAGACCCAGACTGGTGGAGCGGTACCAGGATCCCAGACTGTGTCCTTTAGGCTCCTCCCATTGGACTGCTCAGTGGTTCTGACCCGTCTGGGTCCACTGTACCGCATCAGCTGGGTCCATTCAACAACATGAGCACAACTGGGGGCCCAGAGTTAACCAAACTGGGGGCCCAGAGTTAACCAAACTGGGGGCCCAGAGTTAACCAAACTGGGGGCCCAGAGTTAACCAAACTGGGGGCCCAGAGTTAACCCAAATGGGGGCCCAGAGTTAACCCAAATGGGGGCCCAAAGCTAACCAAACTGGGGGCCCAAAGTTAACCAAACTGGGGGCCCAGAGTTAACCAAACTGGGGGCCCAAAGTTAACCCAAATGGGGGCCCAAAGTTAACCCAAATGGGGGCCCAAAGTTAACCCAAATGGGGGCCCAGAGCTAACCAAACTGGGGGCCCAGAGCTAACCAAACTGGGGGCCCAAAGTTAACCAAACTGGGGACCCAGAGTTAACCAAACTGGGGGCCCAGAGTTAACCAAACTGGGGGCCCAGAGTTAACCAAACTGGGGGCCCAGAGTTAACCAAACTGGGGGCCCAGAGTTAACCAAACTGGGGGCCCAGAGTTAACCAAACTGGGGGCCCAGAGTTAACCAAACTGGGGGCCCAGAGTTAACCAAACTGGGGGCCCAGAGTTAACCAAACTGGGGGCCCAGAGTTAACCAAACTGGGGGCCCAGAGTTAACCAAACTGGGGGCCCAGAGTTAACCCAACTGGGGGCCCAGAGTTAACCCAACTGGGGGCCCAGAGTTAACCAAACTGGGGGCCCAAAGTTAACCCAACTGGGGGCCCAAAGTTAACCCAACTGGGGGCCCAAAGTTAACCCAACTGGGGGCCCAAAGTTAACCAAACTGGGGGCCCAGAGTTAACCAAACTGGGGGCCCAAAGTTAACCCAACTGGGGGCCCAAAGTTAACCCAACTGGGGGCCCAAAGCTAACCAAACTGGGGGCCCAGAGTTAACCAAACTGGGGGCACAGAGTTAACCAAACTGGGGGCCCAGAGTTAACCAAACTGGGGGCCCAGAGTTAACCAAACTGGGGGCCCAGAGTTAACCAAACTGGGGGCCCAGAGTTAACCAAACTGGGGGCCCAGAGTTAACCAAACTGGGGGCCCGCAGGTAACCAAGATGGGAGCCAAGAGCTATACAGGGACTGTTAGCAGTTTCAGGGCGGAGTGACTGACAGTTAGCTAACCTGAGGCTAACTAAAGCTAGGTCCAGTTTGAAGCTCCTGAACAACAATCTTTCGGATCCGTTGCAATATTTACGTCCCTTTCAGGCAGGATGAGCTGCCAGTCTCCAGTTAGAAAGAACCACCCCTCCCCCGGAACATCTCCACAGCGAACAGAACCGAACTTTTCTGGGTTTCATCAGGCTAAAGTTAGCAGCTAGCTGCTAGCACCGCGTCCTAGGGCACCTGTTGATAACAAAGCCGCTCCGCAGACACTAACCTCCGGGTCAGAGCTGTCCTCAAACTCTGGCAGTCCCGTTACATCCAGCTCTTAAACTCCAGGTAGATATTCCCACAATTCCAGTTTTTAATTCCTTAAATCCAAGTTTTTCTCCGACACACTTGTTGCTGCTTCATCGGTGGAGCGGACGCCTCCTCCTCCTTTTCTCAGTCTGTCACTTCCAAATCCAGCTAGGGCGGGTTTACCGATAACACAGAGGCGCTGATTGGACACAGCGGTCAAAGGAATTCCATCTGAGCCAATCAGACACGCTGCTGTGGGGCATGTAGGACATAAGATAAAGGAACTGCGCTCCGCCGGCTGACACCCACTGACTGGAATGTTCATGATATGGAATGGTGATAATGCCAGAAAACAGAAATTAACTGAATGGATAAATCATTATTTTTGTGTTGAGCGCTCCTGAACATTTCAACGTTATTCAAATTTATTTCAGGCAGATAAATATATATATATATATATATATATATATATATATAAATAAACACATTTATTCTCATCCACCTCTCCAGGTTCACAAGTGTGTGACTGTTTTTCATCAACATTTTTATTATTTTATTTCTTTGAAGGGCAAAAATAGATTAACTCTTTTTTTAAATAAACAACTGTACAAAACCACCATGATGGAAAAGCAACCGTTAAACTTTTATTTATATGCAGAGTTATGTACATACAATAAAAATCAAATACATAAAAAACCTTTATAAACTCAAAATTACTTACCTGTATACTGAATCATACCCATAATTGCATTTAGAATAACCCAAAATAAAACGTAAACATTTAAATGCAACAGAATTGAATATATAAAACATTTATAATCTACTCCGGTTGTCGCTGGGAGGCTGATTTCTATCTCCAGCAGTTATTGAAGAGGCGGGGTCAAACCTGGACAGGTGGCCGGTCCAGAACACAAAATAAAAACTAGAAATAAATGAACCAATGAAACAAACATCTATTTAAAAAAATTCATTTTACCTAGGCTGACAGTTAAACATGTTAATAAAAAAAAAAAAAAATCAAATAAATAATAAAATGCTTCAGTTTTCCTCCCGTCATTAACTTGGAGGAAATAAAGAAATACCTCCATGAACAGTTTAAAGAAGGTTTTCTGTGTTTCTGCTGCTGAGTCATTGGTTGCTATGGTGACTCCCGCCTTTTCCAGGTAGGACAGTGTCACTGTTCGAGCTTCAGAACCTCCTGCTGATTCTGCTGGGTCCAACAGAACCTTCAGGTCTAGTTTCTCCCCAACCAATCAGAGGTTCAATCTACTGGGAGTGACAGAGAGTGGGCGTGTCTCTGCTCTGCGATTGGTCAGAAACCAGGAAGTCCTCTGGCACTGGGAGACAGGATGGAGAAGCAACATGGTGTGACCCGGTTAGACTCTGATGGAGGTCCAAACGGAACCGGGTCGTCTCAGATCCGTTCTCCCACTTCTGGCAGCGCAGCAGAACATCAGAACCGGGTCATTAAGCAACACAGATGAAGGTTTACCGATAGAGATTCCATTGGGTCAGAGGGATACCAGAACCAGAACCTCTCAGACGGGTTTCTGTTAGAACCGGTCCCTTAGAGCTAAACATGATGACTAATGGTTTCTGTAAATCAGGGGTCAGAGGTCAGCAGATAGAGAATAATCAGGATCATCTTTAATTCATCTTCAGTTTCAGTCATATTACAGAAAAACATCCTGTTCATTGATTTTGTACAGTAGTAGAATAATGCTGAGTCATTGCTTCATTACAAGTGCTGGTCATTGGTAGAGAGTTCAGTCCTCTTTACTCCGCTGGATCTGATTGGTCCTCTCTGGGCAGGTGCCAGGACCTGCTCCCGTGCTGCCTTCAAGTCACCATGGAATTTCCATACCCATGAGCTGCCCAATGTGGGAAAACTAAAGTGAAAATGTTTCGTTTTTAATCGATATTTAATTTAAATATCCTCCACGGAATGAATGAGTCGTCCTACAGTCTGCTGTGACTCGAACGCAGCACGAGCAGCAGAAATCTGCTCTCTGTGGTGCGTTTGCAGTAACTGGGAAGTTCAGGAGCGATGGGGATCGCACATGGACAGTCCGATCAGCACCTGCCCATCTAGAGAGACACGCCCCTTTACGGGTGGTGTCAGGGTCAAAGGTCAGACTAGGTGCCTGTCAACGCTGCAGGGAAAAAACTATCAGCGAACGGAGAAGAACGTTGGAAAGAAAATAGCTGAAACCGGACGCATCGCCGCAGGGCCCTGAATGCGACAGAGGGTCCTGAACGTATCGCCGCAGGGCCCTGAATGTGACAGAGGGTCCTGAACGCATCGCCGCAGGGCCCTGAATGTGACAGAGGGTCCTGAACGCATCGCCGCAGGGCCCTGAATGTGACAGAGGGCCCTGAATGCGTCGCCGCAGGGCCCTGAACGCATCGCCGCAGGGCCCTGAATGTGACAGAGGGTCCTGAACGCATCGCCGCAGGGCCCTGAATGCGACAGAGGGCCCTGAACGCATCGCCGCAGTGCCCTGAAGTCGACAGAGGGCCCTGAACGCATCGCCGCAGGGCTCTGAATGCGACAGAGGGCCCTGAACGCAGCAGCTGACCTTTGACCGTGTTTGGCACTAAGAGGAAGAATCAGAGGAAGAAGAGGGTTTAATAAAGTTGGATTATTCCTGTTTATCTGGTTTTGTATGGAAAACCTGAAACGCCACAAAAAAAATTATGAAAATTCTTACTGAAAAAACTGTTTAAACTTTTTAAATATTTTTCAAAAATCTTTAAAATGTGCATTTGTTTTTTTTTAGACACATTTGCTAATAGTTCTGAACATATATTATTTTTTTTTGTGTGTGTAATTCAACAAAACCATGCCTTAATTAAAGTAATTTACTATATAATTTAAAGAGGAAAAAACAGCAATAAACTGTTTTTTGGAGCATTTTTAACATAGTTTTTTTTTTTCCATTATTTTTACTTAACTGTATGTAAAACGTGAAGAGGCAAAACTGTAATTAGTGTTTTTAGAAGAGGTGATGAAGGAGCGTTTCTTGTGATCTAACAAAGAGTTTTTGGTTAAGAAGCACCATTAGGTAGAAACACACAGTGTCGTCCCCAGCACCTGAACAGGAGCAGATTTCTGATGTGGACCTTAATAAGCGTTCCTGCTTCACAGATTAAACCCAGCTTTAGACATTTGGAAGCTGCCGACTCGCTGAGCTGAAGCCAGGAGAGTACGGAGGGCTGGAGGTGCCACAGAAAAGATCCACATCGGTAGAAATGAGCCAATAAATCAGCCAGGACAAATAAAAACTGATTAGTTCCAGGAGTCGCGTCGTGCAAAAATGTAAACAGTTTTTATGATTTTATGTCATAGATTTCATCTTTTTTTAAACAGAATTTACGTTTTTCACCACCGTCTTAAAGAGCAGATTGTAAAGTAAATGCAGAGAAGTTAGTTAAAAACGGACCTGTTAGACGGTAAAGAAATAAAAACGTGGTTCTGTGTATCAGAGTCGCTCCTCCTTATAGTTTCACATCCAGCAGCTTTTCTGTGGAACAACATGACGTTCTGGTAATATTTGGCTCTCCTGTAGTTTAATGAAAGAGTTCTGCTGCTGCCGGACCCGGGCCGGACCCAGACCCGGTCCACGCCTGGTTCTGTTTGGCTGCAAAGAGGAGAACCTGCAATCAGAATCTACAGCTCGTCATCCAGGTTTGGTTTCTTGGCTAACGGCTAGCGGCTAACGGTTAGCGGAGTGGACCGTCCCCACTCATCATCATCATGGTGTGATGAAGGATCCGGCGCCGAGAGGCGGGAAGGTAGGAGGAAGAGGAGGAGGAGGAAGGCTCTACTTAACCTACCAGGTTAAAACGCACAAAGCAAATGAAGAGGAGAGAAGAGGGGATGAAGACTACTGAGATGAGAATATCCAACCAGAACCATGGGAATAATAATAAATAGAATATTAATTATTATTATTAGGATAATAATATTACAGAATAAATCTTCTTTTATATATTCTTTCACATTTTTTTACTCCATTGAAGCTCCTCAACGAGGATTCAGCCTCCGCTGGCTCCGATTGGCTGTTGCATATGACATCACAGCTAATGGCCGCCAGACAGACATGCATCGCTTCCTGCCCCCCCCTCCCCACCCGATATGAAGTCTCCTGGCGTTGCCACGGCGATCGGTAGCGAGCGACGCCACGTTCTGCAGGAGAAGCAGAGAGAAGAGGGCGGGAGTAGCAGGCAGAGTAGCGCCCTGCGTTCCCCAGCAGGGGGCGACGGGCGAGCGGGACGCACCTGCATCATAGCCGGCCGATCACCATGACGTCCACCACCTCGCCCTTATGCAGCTCCACGTACTGCTCCGTCTTAGGCGGCAGCATCAGCAGGCCGTTGGCGCTCCGCATGGACATGAGCCGGCTGGACACCTGGTTCCCTGTGGACGAACCCGGACAGCGTCAGGAGTTCTCCGAGCAGAACCAGAACCGGACCAAAGTCTCCCGGGACCAGTTTTTCATAAAGTAATCCACTAGGATTCTGGATAGTAATCTTTAAGATGGGTAAATCTGATCCGGATCAAACCTTTAGTTTGGGTTCGTCAGAACTTT
The DNA here is from genome assembly GCA_028564705.1 of Apricaphanius iberus. Lineage (NCBI taxonomy): Eukaryota > Metazoa > Chordata > Actinopteri > Cyprinodontiformes > Aphaniidae > Apricaphanius > Apricaphanius iberus. The sequence continues at coordinate 9,572 of JAPXFQ010001373.1, read as the reverse complement.
TAGTAGGATTTGGATCAGTTTGATCCAATAAATCTGGATCCCATCAGATTCAGCGTGGATTTCATGCCCAAGATGTAATGAAAACTCTAAAAATGTATCATATAATACTATATTTGGATCATGCAGTATTTTACAAGATCTCCTATTTATTCCTAAGGTTTTCATTTTATTTGTTCATCCGTCGGGCTGCAGTGATTATGAAGGTTTTAACGTATTCAGCCTTTCATTAAAGGCCTGCAGCAAAGTAGAAAGAGTTTGGTCTCATAAAATAATCCAAAACAATATGTTTTATTCTGTCACTAATTGATATATATAGTCATAACAATAGAAAATATTTATTAGTGATGCACGCCATGATTACAGAATAACCAAAAAAATGGCCATAACTGAGTTTTGAAATCCTAAACAAATCCAAACCAGAAATAGTGTCTAACTATTGCGTCCCTTGTTTCACGTCCTGTTTGCTTGGAAGAGGATTTTTAAATTTAATGAAGTAAAAAGTAGGGATCGGCCGATATATCGGGCCGCTTTTACGTTTTTACGTGTATCCACCGATAAGCGGCTGCTGCGTTTGCACACTGTGCGCTTTATTATGCTGCTTACTTGTTTCTACTGTGTGCAATATTTTATTTATGCTTAGATATTTGCTTTCAGAATTTTAACTATCGCACTTTTTCAGCACAGAATTATTTTTATTCTCCTTCTACCTCAAATGTTTTTACATTTGTTAAATATTATTAATCTGATTGTTCTTACTTGTTCTTCCTCACCTGTTTACTATTTGTTCAATATTGTTTTAAAGTTCAATAAATGTTCAACTGGGACGTGTAACATTTGTTATCATTGTTTATATGATGTAAATTGAGGAAACAGAATCAGTATCGGGTCCATATATCGGCTTAAGAAAATCGGCAGCCTGCATCGGTCATTGGCGAAGGCTGAAGTAAAAATATCGGTATCCCCACTAAAACATCCATATCGGTCGATCCTTCCTAAAGAGGTACAGGTTATACATTTTTATTCCTTCACATATATTTGATTTAAATATTTTTGCACATTTTTTAAACATTCTTAAAATAAAAATAGAATTTTAATTTTAAAAAATTATTAATAAAACAATTAGTTACAAAGAAACTTGGCTTGTTACTACACAGAAACTTAAGCAATTATTATTTTTTTAAATAATCTACACTGAAACGAAACTAAATAAATATTCACAATTTTATAAATGTTTAACATCTATAGTCTCTGTCCAGTTTCAGCATTTATGGGGGGCGCTAAGTAACCGCTTAGTTCACTTATACCTAGGGCCGGCCCTAAAAAAATGGGTTACATTGTTTAACATAGTTTGCGATTTGTTAGCGCTAAAATAGGAACTAAAAATCCAGACAGACGTTTTAAGCGTTAATACAGTTTTTTCTCGGTAAACTGTTACCAAGTAAAAAAAATGGTTTTAATATTACTGATCCATATCTATATCAAACTGAACCAGAATAAAATAGATTTTTAAATTTAATCAACACCTAAATCATCAGCTGGTTACTGAAGCTGAAAATCTGCCGCCATGTTAAACATTTGGGATGATTCCTGGAGATCTGACACTGAAAGCTGAACTTTAACAGGAAGAGTCATCCAGCAGAACCAGAACCTGGGCCTCTGTGAGCAGCCATCTATGCGTATATGGATGTTTAACTTTACGAACATTCATGTAGTTTCCTGATCTTCTGAGAGACCAAAGGGTATGAAGACTTTTGGACCAAGTTTCAGCTGTTCTCATCCATCCAGGTGGGCTAAATGTGAGCTCACCTGTGCTCTGAGCCCAGGGCAGCGGCTCCTGGTGATGCCAGGTCAGGATACAGCGATGGTACTCGGGTCTGGGGTCCAGCTTCACGTCACAGGAAAGCTACAGAAACAACAAAACCTTTTTGAGTTTAATGTCTGAAGCTAAAAGCTCCAGCTAACAGATTAAAACAAACTCGCCATCCTTCAAGATGGCTAGCTAGCTAGCTTTACAATGCTAGCTTACAATGCTAGCTAGCTTTACCATGCTAGCTAGCTAGCTAGCTACTACCAGTTGTCCATCCAGATGCCAGATATGTAGATAAGAGATCGTGTGTCTTTTATGCTGCAATCTGAGGAGATACGGAGAGCAGTGACCCTCCAGCTTCATTCATAGATAACATTAAATAGATATTACAGCATCTGATGTTAGCGGGCTACAAACCAGGAAGGCTAGCTTTAGCTTTAACCCATAAGGACCCACAGTGGTGCCTTATTAACGTTCTGGATGGTTCCATGTTAACCTAGATTCTTGATTTTCTCTCATGAAGTCCCAGAATAACACCTATAGCACATTTATAATAGGTCATGTGATCACTAGGGTGATCATGTGTTTCGATACAACCAACCAAACTTGACCGAATGTTGCATGTGGAAAACCCGCTAGCCAGCTAATTTGAAGCGAGCTCTTTCTGAGGCTAAAAGGTAAGATTGATTCAATTCAACGGTTGCAATGTTTACACATAATGCTGTTTGTCAAAAATAAACTATTGTTTCCGAATTTCTCTAAGAACTTTGCATAAAATCATCAAGTAAATATTGGTCACATCGGGCAGTGAGTCCAAATATGGTTGAAATAAAATGTAGTGACGTATTTGTCACAATAACAAAACTAATCATGATCTGATCTGTTTACTTGGCTGATTCAATTAAGTTTAGTCATATATTGTATATAATAGCTTAACTGAACCAATATCAAATATAATATCATTCATCGAATGCAGTAAGACCTGTTGGGCACCAAGTAGCTAGCTAGGTTCAACACATAATTTAACTATTTAACGCCCAAAGTGACTTTTGAGATGTTTGCCACCTACTATTGTAATGATTTTTTTTCTTGAGAAATGTGTTCTATGTACCATTTTTAAAACGTCTCATGCTCCCCTTAATTCTCCTTGCTGTAGAAATTGGTCCGGCTCTTTATGGGTTAAATACTACCGTAGCAGAAAACTGGCCTTTTTCTCTTCTTTATTCAAGATGTTTCACCGCTGTTCAATTAGACTAAGTAGTAACTATATTTTACGTTTTGGTTGGATAAAAGTTATGTTAGTTTATTTACTTAAACCGCTACTATTAGCTGACTAGCTTTAGCTAGTATTAGATTGATGGTTTTCTCCTAAAGGAACCAGTTCATCCTTCAAATCTGGCCCTACATGGCCGTTTATGTGGCCCTCTAAACTCAAGAGAACCCTATAAATAGAAAATCGAACTTCTATTTTTGAGTTTTGAGTCTAGTCTAGAGAAGCAGGGAGTTAATGTTACGGATATCAGGGGGGAGTGAGTTGGTGACCAAACGGACAGGTGGGACAGTGAGGTGGATGGAGGAGGAGGACCTGAGGGAACGGGTGGAGAGATGACGAAGGTCTGATAGATACGGGGGGGGGGTTAGGTTATGGATGGCTTTGAATGTAAAGAGAAGAATTTTGAATTGGATTCTGGAAGTAACCGGGAGCCAGTGGAGTTGCTGAAGGACAGGAGTGATGTGATGGAAGGAGGGAGTTCTGGTAATGATGCGGTCGGTTCTGAAGAAGCTGGAGTTTATGGAGGGATTTCTGGAGAAGACTGAAGAGAAGGGAGTTACAGTAGTTAAGACGGGAAGTGATGAGGCTATGGATAAGGATGGCAATAGAGTGAGTGGTGAGGGACGGGTGGAGGCGGTTCATGTTACGTAGATGGAAGTATGCAGACCGGGTAATATTGTTTATGTGGGACTGGAAGGAAAGTGAAGAATCGACGATGACGCCCAGACTCCTGACCAGAGGGGAGGGGGAGAATAAGGAGATGTCGACAGGGAGATTAAAGCTATTAATTTTGGATAACAGTTTTGTTTTATCACTGTTAAGTTTGAGAAAGTTTGAGGTGAACCAGTCTTCAAGTAAACAGTTGGTGGGGGGGGGGGTGAAGATGAGGGTTTGGAGGAGACATAGAGCTGGGTGTCATCAGCGTAACAAGGAAAATGGATGTTAAATTTACAGAAGAAATTTCCAAGGGGAAGGAGGTTGGTGATGAAAAGAAGCGGGCCGAGGACAGAACCTTGGGGGACGCCGGTAGTGACAGGGGAGGGACGGGAAGTGAAGGATTTGAGTTGAATGAACGGAACCAATGAAGCGGGGAATGAGAAATGCCAAGGGAAGACAGTCTATTGAGGAGGACGGTGTGAGAGATGGTATGGAAGGCCGAACTCAGGTCAAGGAGGATGAGGATGGAAAGCAGCAGCAGTGAGGAAGTCATTGGTGATTTTTAGAAGGGCATTTTCTGTACCAGGACGAAAACCAGACTGGGAGGGTTCATAGAGGCTACTCAGGGTGAGATGAGCAGGAAGTTGAACAGAGACGATTTTTTCTAGGATTTTTGAGATGAAGGAAAGATTTGATATGGGACGAAGATTATTTTATTGGGATCAGCGCCGTGTTTCTTCAATATTGGGGTAATTGATGCAGTTTGGAAAAGTGAGGGAACGATACCGGTAGAGAGGGAGGAGTGGATTATGGCGGTTATGAGAGGGAGGAGGGAGGGGGTGGAGAGAGCAGGTGGATGGTTTTGATTTACGGATGAGATCAGATATTTCATATGGGGTGGGAAGAAGAAAAGAACATAATGACTGGCAGAGGGGTGGGGGGGGTGCTTGAAATAAATTGGTGGTGTATGGAAACAATTTTCTGAATAAAGAAGGTTATTAAAGAGTTACATGATTCAGCTGAATACAGGTCAGGGGGTAGAGAGTTGATTGATTGTAATGGTTTGTTATAGTTTTATCAAAACTTTCTATCACAACCGGCCCTTTAAGGATATTCATCAACCTGGTGGGGCCAAAAACGGAAATGAGTTTGACACCGATGTCCAAGAGAAACCAGTGGATCCTCCTAAAGGAACCAGAGGAACCAGAGAAACCAGAGAAACCAGTTGATCCCATTAAAGGAACCAGTGGATCCTCCTAAAGGAACCAGAGGGGTTGTTTGGAACCAGTGGATCCTCCTAAAGGAACCAGAGAAACCAGAGAAACCAGTTGATCCCATTAAAGGAACCAGTGGATCCTCCTAAAGGAACCAGAGGAACCAGAGAAACCAGAGAAACCAGTTGATCCCATTAAAGGAACCAGTGGATCCTCCTAAAGGAACCAGAGAAACCAATTGAAACAGTTCAAACAGTTAAACCAGAGGAACCAGTGGAACCAGAGGAACCAGTGGATCCTCCTAAAGAAACCAGAGAAACCAGTTCAAACAGTTCAAACAGTTAAACCACAGTTAAAAAAGTTGTTTGAACTGTTTCCACTGGAACCAGTGGAAACAGTTCAAACAGTTGAACCAGAGAAACCAGTGGAAACAGTTCAAACAGTTGAACCAGAGAAACCAGTGGATCCCACTAGAAGAACCAGTGGAACCAGAGGAACCAGAGAAACCAGTTGAACCAGAGAAACCAGTTGAACAAGTTGAACCAGTTGAACCAGTGGAACCAGTTGAACCAGTGGAACCAGTTGAACAAGTTGAACCAGTTGAACCAGTTGAACCAGAGGAACTCTCTTGGACTCTTACCCGGGCCTTAATGATGGTGGGTCTGGGGTCCAGGATACCTTGCATTTTCCTCAGGGCAGGAATCACAAACAGGTTGCATGTGACCACAGCAGACACCGGATTACCTGAGAACATGAGAAAATGGAGTCATGGACAGAAGAACCCCCCCCCCCCCCCCCCCCCCAGGTAGAACCAGGTGATCCTGCAGGATGAGGCGTACCTGGCAGGGCGAAGATGAGTTTCCTTGTTCCATCGATGTCGACGGTAGCGAAGGTAGTGGGAAGACTGTGGGACAGAAACACTGGGATCATCCTGTGGGAACGTTTACTCTGATTGGCTACTGGAAGCCCCGCCCCTCACCAACTCACCCTGGCTTCATAAAAACTCGTCCAAAGTGGATCTGAGCGTGAAGATCGATATCCAGCACCTGTTTCAGGTAGTCCTGAGGAGCAACCAGAAGCTGTTTAAATCCGCCTGCAGGGCGGCGACACCAACACCATCACAGGTGGGAGGTTACCTTTTCCCCCATGGACACGCCCCCTGAGGTGATAATGACATCGGCGCGGCTGATTCCCTCGTGCAGCGCCGACAGCAGGTCATCGGGGCTGCAAACACAGACAGGAGGTCAGTTTTCCTGCAGGTGGCGCCGCAGCGCAGCAGGACCACAGGGGGGCGTACTTGTCTCCTACGATGCCCAGGTTGATTGTGGGGTATCCGTGCTCCTGGATGGTGGCCAGGAGGGTGGAGCGGTTGGAGTCCCTGATCTTCCCAGGGTGGAGGTCGTCCTCCGGGTTCAGCAGCTGCAAACAGAACCAGGAACTTACGGAAGTTCTGCTGATGATCGGTACGTCTGGACCGGGGTTCCTACCTCGTTTCCTGTGGACATGACGGCCACCACCGGGAACTTGTGGACGCTGACCTCGGTGACCCCCACCGTGGCCAACAGGCCGATCTCTGAGGGGCCCATGTGTGTCCCCTTAGCTAGAACGCACTCCCCCCGCCTGATGTCGTGGCCGATGGGCCTGGTGGGAAACAGAAACACTTCAAGCACACAAACCCACTGTGGGAGATCAGAAAAGTCCAGATCAGAATCCAGATCAGTGTTCAGATCAGAATCCAGATCAGTGTTCAGATCAGAATCCAGATCAGTGTTCAGATCAGAATCCAGATCAGTGTTCAGATCGGAATCCAGATCAGTGTTCAGATCGGAATCCAGATCAGTGTTCAGATCAGAATCAATATCAGAATCTAGATCAGAATCCAGATCTGGATCCTGATCTGCGTTCAGATCAGGATCCAGATCAGTGTTCAGATCAGAATCCAGATCAGTGTTCAGATCAGAATCCAGATCTGGATCCTGATCTGCGTTCAGATCAGAATCTAGATCGGAATCCAGATCAGAATCCAGATCAGAATCCAGATCTGCGTTCAGATCAGAATCCAGATCAGAATCTAGATCAGAAACCAGATCAGAATCTAGATCTGCGTTCAGATCAGAAACAAGATCAAAATCCAGATCAGAAACCAGATCAAAATCCAGATCTGTGTTCAGATCAGAAACCAGATCAGAATCTAGATCAGAATCCAGATCAGAATCCAGATCTGCATTCAGATGAGAATCAAGATCAGAATCCAGATCAGAATCTAGATCTGTGTTCAGACCAGAATCTAGATCAGAAACCAGATCAGAATCCAGATCTGTGTTCAGATCAGAAACCAGATCAGAATCTAGATCAGAAACCAGATCAGAATCCAGATCTGTGTTCAGATCAGAAACCAGATCAGAATCCAGATCAGAATCCAGATCTGTGTTCAGATCAGAAACCAGATCAGAATCTAGATCAGAAACCAGATCAGAAACCAGATCTGCGTTCAGATGAGAATCAAGATCAGAATCTAGATCAGAATCCAGATCAGAATCTAGATCAGAAACCAGATCAGAATCCAGATCTGCGTTCAGATCGGAATCCAGATCAGTGTTCAGATCAGAATCAATATCAGAATCTAGATCAGAATCCAGATCTGGATCCTGATCTGCGTTCAGATCAGAATCTAGATCGGAATCCAGATCAGAATCCAGATGAGAATCCAGATCTGCGTTCAGATCAGAATCCAGATCAGAATCTAGATCAGAAACCAGATCAGAATCCAGATCTGCGTTCAGATCAGAAACAAGATCAGAATCCAGATCAGAAACCAGATCAAAATCCAGATCTGTGTTCAGATCAGAAACCAGATCAGAATCTAGATCAGAATCCAGATCAGAATCCAGATCTGCATTCAGATGAGAATCAAGATCAGAATCCAGATCGGAATCTAGATCTGTGTTCAGATCAGAAACCAGATCAGAATCTAGATCAGAAACCAGATCAGAATCCAGATCTGTGTTCAGATCAGAAACCAGATCAGAATCTAGATCAGAAACCAGATCAGAATCCAGATCTGTGTTCAGATCAAAACCAGATCAAATCCAGATCAGAAACCAGATCTGCGTTCAGATGTGTTTCAGAATCCAGATCAGAATCGTTGTGTTAGATCAGAAACCAGATCAGAAACCAGATCTGCGTTCAGATGAGAATCAAGATCAGAAAATTAGATCAGAATCCAGATCAGAATCTAGATCAGAAACCAGATCAGAATCCAGATCTGTGTTCAGATCAGAATCTACATCAGAAAACAGATCAGAATCCAGATCTGTGTTCAGATCAGAAACCAGATCAGAATCTAGATCAGAAACCAGATCAGAATCTAGATCAGAAACCAGATCAGAATCCAGATCTGTGTTCAGATCAGAAACCAGATCAGAATCCAGATCAGAAACCAGATCAGAATCCAGATCTGTGTTCAGATCAGAAACCAGATCAGAAACCATATCTGTGTTCAGATCAGAATCTAGATGGGAATCCAGATCAGAATCCAGATCAGAATCTAGATCAGAACCCAGATCAGAATCCAGATCTGCGTTCAGATCAGAATCCAGATCAGAATCCAGATCTGCGTTCAGCAGAAACAAGATCAGAATCCAGATCTGCGTTCAGATGAGGATCAAGATCAGAATCCAGATCGGAATCTAGATCTGTGTTCAGATCAGGATCCAGATCAGAATCCAGATTAGAACCAGATTAGAACCAGACGTCCTCCGCCTCCATCACCGCCTCCACCCTCACAGCCATTTCTGCCTTTCAGCTTCGGTTTAGCTCTTCAGAAAGGTGACATCACCAAGGCTCCGCCCATCTCTACACAGTCTATGTGTAACCCGGTGTTGACATGGCGATCAGGTGTCCCAACAACACCCCCAGGTTCTGAGGTTTTACCTGATGTCCTGTCCGGGCCGCGCCTGGACCATGATCCTCACCTCCAGCTCCTCTGTGCCCTGAGTAAAACCCAGAAAGGCCCGGTTAGAGCAGCAGAACCAGAACCGGGGCGCTTTTAGGCGGCGGCTAACGCTTACGTCCTCAGACTCCCTCAACAGCTCCGTGTCCTCCACCTGCACCACGGCGTCGGCTCCACAGGGGATGGGGGCGCCGGTCGTCACCCTCATCACCTGACCCGGCATTACGGTGTGGGTCGGCTGCAGACAGAGAGCGAGTCATCCACCAGCAGGGGGCGCTACCACCATCAGACACACACAGTCATCCACCAGCAGGAGGCGCTACCACCATCAGACACACACAGTCATCCACCAGCAGGGGGCGCTACCACCATCAGACACACACAGTCATCCACCAGCAGGAGGCGCTACCACATCAACACCACAGTCATCCACCAGCAGGGGGCGCTACCACCATCAGACACACACAGTCATCCACCAGCAGGGGGCGCTACCACCATCAGACACACAGTCATTCACCAGCAGGGGGCGCTACCACCATCAGACACACACAGTCATCCACCAGCAGGGGGCGCTACCACCATCAGACACACAGTCATCCACCAGCAGGGGGCGCTACCACCATCAGACACACAGTCATCCACCAGCAGGGGGCGCTACCACCATCAGAC